>VDFB02138018.1:0-69290 GCA_007258455.2 Sequoia sempervirens
CTTGTTTGAGGTTGTTTATGTCATTGTTGAGTTAGCCTTTTCTTCTCGGCCGTGTTTGGATGTGGATCCTTTCTTGTCATCTCCTAGCACGGGGGGTGGGCCTTCAGGTCCACATGGTCGGGTGGAACGTGCTATGCACCCCATTGGGTCCCCAGTTTGTGTTCATGTTGCGAAAGCGAACACAAAGTTTCTAGAGATTCTCTTGGTGGAAGACTGATCTTCGTTTTGTACCATAATCTTCAATGATGAATTATTCTTGTACTTGATGTACCTTTCCCATCGATATTTGGAAATCATTTTGTAATTGTACTATTGTTTCCATAATGTGTTATATCTATGGAAATATGCTCCACATTTGTACTATTGATCTATGAGTTGAATTGTAATAGAATGATGTACAATTTTCCTCTCTATTGTTTATGGATGATTGGATGTTATCATTATGTAATATTGGTTGTTTAATTGCTTTCGTTTGACAAAAGTTTATGAATCATAATGACCGTTTCGTGTACCCCAGAGGATGTGAATGACTTTCTAAATGTATAAGTTCTTTTCATGCAATGAATGTACAAATTAATCTTATGCAATGTTTCCTTTTCAAAAATTTAAAAAATAAAAATAAAAAAATAAAAAAAATTGTGTGGTGTTTGGTCGTCCTTTGGGGTTCACACGTCGGGGCATTACAAATACCAAGAGCAGCAAGAAGCAGAAAAATTGGCAACCCAACAACAAGCATCATGGGAAAAACAACAAGCACAACAACAAGCATTGTTGGAACAAAAACAAGCACAACAACAAGAAAAAATCCTAGCGCAACAACAACAAGATCAACAAGTGTTGTTCATACAAAAGCAAGTAGAAGCCTACTTTGCCAGCCAGAACATACTGATACCATCGAACAATGCACCAAACAATCCACCCATCCAACCCATGATTCAAATACCTCAAAACACTTTCATCCCACCCCCTGATCCGCAAAGTGATGTGACGACACAACTTAGGTTTCTCTCGCAACAAGTGCTCGACTGTCAATCAGGGTGAACAACCAAAACACCAAACAACTTTTGTCCCTATCCATCTGATAGGAGCTTAGAAATGAAACCATTCCCCAAGGGATTTGAAATCCCCAAATTTGACAAATATCGAGGGACGGGAAACCCTAAAGATCACATCAGGGAATTCCAGGTTCATTGCATGGAGGTCGCATATGACGATACTTATTTGATGTGGCTATTTCCTAGAAGCTTGGCAGGCCCCACTATAGAATGGTTCTCTTGCTTACCTTCAAGCATTAGAACATTCCAAGAAATCAGGGATGCATTCATTAGGAACTATGCATGTAACATTGCAATGGATGTCAGTCTCGAAGAACTATATGCTCTAAAACAAGGAAAGAATGAATCTTTTGCTTCATTCTTTCAACGATGGTGATCCAAGGCCAATCGGAGCAAGTGGACCATGCTAGAAGAACAACAGGTTTGCACCATCATCGCCAACCTTGAAAGTTGCTTAGCATTTCATCTCAAGGTTCAGGGTATCACTACATATGAACAATTGATCTCCAAGGTGCTCAGCATCGAAAGAGCCCCTGTGACTCAACCCGCCGAATCAACATCATATCATGAACAACAAAAAAATTTCCCACCATCGAATTACAATGATAAACCTCACACGTGGGCAAGAAAAAAGAACACTACTAATGATGGTGTCGTTGATGCCAAGGTGGTCATTAGTGGTCCTCGCCAACATACACCTGCATCGCAAATACAATATCAATGCCAAAACATTCAACACACAACATACCAACCCAACAAAAATTCAACCATCAATAACCTCAATGATCAAAGAGGACCACCCCAACGCAAAACTTATCCCAAACGAAAATACGCTATCTTGGGGGAACCATTGGAAGACATAACGAAAAAGTTGATCAACGAAAAACTCATCAAGCCTCCTACATTCAAGAATTACCAAGAACTTGATGTCAAACCCCCTTGGTAAATGAAAATCACCTTTGCGAATTTCATAAAATCAAAGGTCATACCACAAAAAATTGCATGAGACTCAAAAATATCATCCAAAATCTCATTGACAAAAAAATCATAAATGTGGAACCACCGACCGGAAATCAGGATCTAAAAATTTACACGAATCCGATGCTGAATCATGGCAACAAAGGGAATAAAAATGATAAAGGGAAGGGTAGTGTAAATCATGTGTACAAAATGGTCGTTGCCTCCCTAAATGAAGATTGCATGGTCATCACCATCAAGGGCACCCACACCGAAGATTGTGGAGTCACCACAAGAGGCGGCAAAGTCACCATTACAGGATCATCCCAACCTAATAGAGTCCCTTCATCTAGAGCCGTTCCACATAGCTACAATGTTGTAGAACAACTCCAGAGAATTCCAACACACATCTCCATCATGGAGTTGTTAAAAATCTTATCAGCGCATAAAAATATTCTTGAAGAAGCATTAGCCTCATCCACTATCCCCGCAGATCTTGATGCGAACCAATTCCAAGCTATGGTCAGAAATATCATAACGCCTAATCTCCTTACATTTTTTGACCAAGATTTCCCCACCCAACCATCTCACAACCATACACTTCACTTGGAAGCCATTGTAAACAAGAGAAAAATCAAAAGGGTCTTGGTGGATGGAGGTGCAGGTTTGAACATCTATTCTCTCAGCCTCATCAAGTAGTTGAAAATATCAGAAGATTCCATTGACAAAGGTAAGGGAATCACAATAAGAGCATATGATGACCAAGAAAGAGTGTCTCAGGGCACAATCAAAATCCCTATTCAAGTAGGGCCAACGCTCATGGAAACTACCTGTCAGGTCTTGGACCTCAAATTACCATATAATATCCTCCTGGGACGCCCATGGATCCATGCAATGAAAGTTGTAGCATCAATCTTCCACCAATGTGTGAAATTTACACATGATGGACAAGAGGTTACCATCCATAGAGATCCTGAACCATTTTCATATTGCAAAAATCTTGAGGCCAAGTATTACAAAATCCCCCAAGTGCCAAAGAATGATGAGGGCCCATCCACATCATATATCGACCCCACCACTCTCATGTCCACTTTTGCAACAAAGACACCCACCATCCCTGCCATCCCCACCATCTCCGACATCAAGCTCATCATCCAGGAGGATGGTTATGGAAGCTACAAACTCCCTAACAATGCTTTTGTGATAGGAGAGTTACCACAATCTCCTAGATCACGGGGATGCCCACAAGAAAATCAAGCTTCCACATCACAAACCCATCCTCAAAACTATCCCAAATTCACAAGATGGGGAGACCTTGGTCATGAGGTTATTGAAGCATGAGTATCAAGATGATAGACTGACAGCTAATTTACCAATGGACGAAAGAAGCAAGGGCCTACACATGATGTTTGCAATGGGCTACGATAGAAATCAACGACTGGGACAAAATGACAATGGGCTCATAATACCTATCATGCCAGAGACACAACCCATAACAAATCTTGGTATTGGATGTACCCCTCTGAGAATAACCATACATGGTCGAAGTCCTTTGGTTAGAACGGCTAATGTTTCGCCTCAGCCAATACTAGTACAAGTACACTCACCAATAGTCATAGGTAGGGACACACATAATTTTATAACTGAGCCCTATATTAGTAGCGATGACAAAGATACCTTGACCAATCTACCTAGGTTATTTGAGGATACCACCCTGTGTATGATTAGTACCCTATCCTTTGAATCCGATCATCAAAATCATGAGATTCATTTAGTGTACCCCCAGCTAATCGACTATGACCAACGAGGATCACCAGTTCTCGATGCATTCAAAAATGATGAAGTGCTCTCAGAATTCATGGGATTGAGAGATAACATTCCAGATGGGGATCATAAAGTAGGCTTTATAATGGAATTGGACACACATGCCTATTATGGGGAAACGATTGAATCCTTTAGTCACAAAAGTGAGAAACTAAGAACCATATCCAAGTCCTTGAGTGAAAACCACACTGTGGCACTCTCTGACAAGAAAATAGTAAAAATAAAGGACGTATCCAATGGTGAAAACCTCTTTGAGGCATCCGAGGATGAAGGATTCAATCTTCCTCTAAGAGCTATTCATCAAGAGAAGTCAACAGTCTTGGCCGAAAAGTGCAATCCAGTCAACCTAGGAACCGAGGAGACCCCACATATCACATTTTATGCGGAATCACTATTATCAGAAGAGCATGAACTCCTAGCAGCATTCCTAAAGGAGAGGCAAATAAACTTCGCATGGAGTTACGCTGACATGCCAAGGCTAGATCCAGAGATTGTGATGCATCATTTAGCAGTATATCCAGAAGCAAAGCCGGTCAAACAAAAGCTTCAAAAAATGCATCCTCAAATAGCTGTGTTAGTCAAAATGGAACTCAAAAAGTTGTTAGATGTAGGATTTATCCGACCAATTGATTATCCAGAATGGGTGTCAAACTTGGTACTTATTTTGAAACCTGACGGTGCCATCAGAATTTGTACGGACTTCAGAGATTTAAACAAAGCATGTCCCAAGGATGATTTCCTGCTTCCCAACATCGACATGATAGTAGACATGACAACAGGACATGAGATGCTATCACTAATGGACAGATTTTCAGGATACAACCAGATCATGATAGCAAAAGAGGATCAACACAAGACGACTTTCACTTGTCCATGGGGGACCTACTGCTGGAACATGATGCTATTCAGCTTAAAGAATGTAGGAGCAACCTATCAAAATGCCATGACACTGATATTCCACGACATGATTCATAAAATAGTCGAAGACTATGTCGACGACATTCTAGCTAAGTCAAGAAAAAGACAAGATCATATAGCAACCCTAGAAGCACTATCTTTGACGGACTAGAGGAATACAAAGTCAGACTAAATCCCAAGAAGTGTGTCCTCAGCGTACAATCAGGTAAATTGCTAGGATACATAGTCTCCATGAGGGGTATCGAGGTGGATCCGACGAAAGTGAAGGAAATCCTTGAGATGGAAGCACCAAAGACATTAAAACAACTGAGAGGCCTCTAGGGCCGACTTCAATCCATCTGACGATTCATAGCACAACTGGCAGACAAGTAGAATCCATATTCTCACTTACTCCACAAGGGGGTAGCATATAAATGGGACACAAAATGCGAAGAGGCATTTAACAAAATCAAAGAATATCTACTGACACCACTAGTTTTAATGAAACCCATCCCAAGAAAGCCATTGATCTTATATGTATCAGCAACAGCAGCAGCCCTTGGAGCTCTCCTAGCTCAGCATGATGAAAATGGAATAGAGAGGTCCATCTACAATATTAGCAGAACAATGGTCGGTCACGAGCTAAATTACTCATTCATCGAGAAAGCTTGCCTCGCAGTAGTGTTTGCATCCCAAAAATTTAGACATTACATGTTGGAACACAAGATATTAAAGCTTATTGCCAAAATTGATCCCTTCAAATATCTCCTATCAAAGGGAATGCTCATGGGAAGAATGGAAAAATGGGTAATGATATTATCAGAGTATGACATCGAGTATGTAGAGAGAAAAGCCATTAAGGGATAGGTTATTGCAGATCAACTAGCGGAAGCACCTATGTATTCTGAGAATCCTTTTGTCTCTGAATTTCCAGACAAGTCCATTTTTAACCTGAACATAGCGGACCACTGGAAACTATACTTCGATGGTTCATACACACAACATGGATTAGGAGCTGGTGTCTTCTTCATCACCCCATGAGGGGATTGCATACCGAAGTCATACAAATTGGCATTTCCTTGCACCAACAACATCACAGAATACGAGGCTTTGACTATAGGCCTCAGGATAGCAATGCAATGGAATATCATAGCTCTCAAGGTGTATGGGGACTCTCAGTTGATCATAAATCAGGTCAATAATGAATATCAGACTAAGGATGATAAGCTCACTCCATACAAGAAATTGGTGGAGACTCTAAAGGAATCCTTCATTGACATAAAATTTGAGCAGATTCTAAGAACCAACAACAGAGCAGCAGATGCCATGGCTACAATTGGGTCCCTATTAGACATCCCTCATAACACATCGAAATATGAATTTCTAATCGAGCAGCTTCTCGTCCCCACATTCAAGGTACTAGAATCAAAATTTGTGTGTGAAATCATTGGTCCAGGTGATCCTTGGTACCATGACATCTACACATATCTTCGCATAGGAGTCATACCCGCTGACCTACCATCGAACCTAAAACAAACCTTTATAAAAAAGGCATCCAAATTTGTCATCCTAGGTGATACTTTATATCATAGAAGCATAGAAGGTACCTTGCTATGCTGTTTAAACACTGAGGAGGCATTAACCGCTCTAACTGAGGTTCATAATGGTATTTATGGTTCACACTCGAGTGGAATGACCATCGCCAAGAAACTGTTGAGGATGGGGTATTATTGGCCCACAATGGAAAGAGAAGCGCATGATCATGCTAAAAGGTGTTTACAATGTCAACAACATGGGGACCTCATCCATGCTCCAGTTCAAGAGCTTCACCTGATCATCACACCATGGCCTTTTTCACAGTGGGGACTCGATCTCATTGGAAAAATCACACCCACCTCATCTGATGGCCATAAGTTCATCATAACTGCAATCAAGTACTTGACAAAGTGGGTGGAAGCCATACCCATGATGTATATCACTGGGAAGCAGATCTCAAAATTTATCTTGAACTATCTCATCTGTCATTACGGCGTCCCACAAGCCATTATCTCAGATAATGGGACACCATTCAAGAACCAGGAGGTTCGCAACTTGTGCGAGAAATTCAAAATCCAGCATTGCTTCTCCACCCCGTACTATCCCCTAGGCAATGGCCAAGCGGAAGCCACAAACAAAACCATCCTCAAAATCCTCAAGAAAACAGTAAATGACGCAGGTTGTGATTGGAACTTGCAGCTTAATCCTGCCCTCTAGGCTTATCGAACAAGGATCCACACACCCACTGGTGCCACCCCCTTCTCCTTGGTCTATGGATCAGAATCCGTACTCCCCATTGAGATCAAACTCCCATCTCTCAAGATATCATTGCAAAACCTTATCACGGATGAAGAATATCAGGTATCAAGACTAAACAAGCTGGAGCTACTGGATAGGTCTTTAGGTTAGTTTCTTGCTCAAAATCTCAGAAAATCCCAAAAACATTCAAAAATCAAAAATCAAAAACATTTGAAAACCTTGAAAAACACCAAAAACAGCCTCAAAACATTGCAAAACATCAAAAACATCCAAACATTTGAAAAAATCCATCCATCTCATCTCACTTGCACCCGCAATAAACACCACTCATAATAAACTGATCGTCATTATCAACCTTTGGTGAAACAATCAGAAACAAGTCTAATAGGTTTAAAAGTGAAAACTCAAAATGTCAAGTTTTACATCTAAGTCAGTAAGTAAGCAAGTTCGTTATCTCTTCGTATCGGTAACACATCATTTGAAATAGGTCCCATGTCAATCATCCCTTATAAACGAAATGACATGCCACCATCCACTAACATATCCTAGGATGAATCCTTCCTATAATGGGCATTATCTGTTGGCAATAAGTTTCGGTTATCATCTTAGAAAACACATCCTCTTTCCATTAGCGGTATTGAAGAGCATCAGTTTGTTTGTTTACTTGGTCTTTATCTTTTGAATTATCTTATTTTGCGCTCATTCCAAGGACGTCTCAATGATATCCCAAAATAAAGGATTTAGAGAAATAAGAATGGGGCAATGATCATTATCTTTTGTCTGTTGTGCTTGTTGGACGTTCTTGTAATATAACCTTGGAGAATACTTGTTTTATTAAGGTATGTATGGAAGAGGTCTAGGGAAAATTGTTGACTATTATAGGGATAGGTTTACCTTTCTGTGTTTTGGTCCGAGGTGTCTGAAACTTCTGAAGTGCATCCTAGCAAGGTTTCTGTATGTCAAGTGTGAACAAGAATACTCCTATCTGATTGTCGAGTCAAAGTCCATCAAACTAATTACCACACCATCCTGGTTTGCTATACCTGGATGCATCGTACCACGTGTGTTATCAAACATAAGAAAATTTGGCCCATTGAAAATCCTAATTCCTCGGCAAGTAATCATCATCATCATCATCATCATCATCATCATCTACATTTGTGTCATCTTGTATCTTGTTGAAATGACTTCTTCTTTTCTTACTAATCGCACTAACAAGGTACTATGATAGTTGATCATTATCACCATCATCATCATCGATCCTACATCCACAAATCATTAGCATATTGCATAGGCATATCATATAGGAAACATCGCATTTCTTATCATCATATAAATAGGTTATCATAAACATTCTTCATAAATAGGTGCATTCATGTCATTGCATTTCACCCATTACATTGCATCTCATGGCATTATATCAATCATTGCATAAACATTCATTTGCATTTCATTTCATATTACCATCCAAATCATCACATAGCATCTACAAAAGCATTCCATAATCATTTCTGCATAATCATAAGCAATAGGTATATAAGCATTTAATTCATTACGCATACATACTTGCATAACACAAATGGCATCATCTCATCACATTACGCATTAGCATATCACTTTACATTAACATATCTTTGCATCAACATATCATCGCATCACATACATCATCATTTAGGATAATAAAATTTATTATTCTAAGCATCTCAATTTCATTATGCATTACCATCATATCACGACCATCGCATCATATCACATTCATCCATAAATCATCTCATACATAAGCATATTTCACACATCATCACATATACCATAGATCATATCATATATCATATATTGCATCGGCATAAAATAAACCATCATATAGTTAACATCATGGCACATCATATCATAGGTTAGCATAATATAGATCTATTAGTCATAATCATAATGCATACATCATTAGAAATAAATGCATCCATAGAACATCACTGCAAAGCATATAGAAATAAACCATCCATGCATAAATAAAACAACACATTGCATCGCATCAAAATTGGCTCAGATATATCATATCATCAATGATACTGTCATAGTACAAAGAATAATAATCAGATCACTATACATATATGTCAATCAGTACAAAATTCCCATCAGGCTATCAAGAAAAAAGAGCCCATAAGGCACAAAAGATACATCATAATATCTCGATCAGGCCCAATCTCTGTGAATGCTACCCTCACCCCTGTCACCGTGACCCTCTGGTGGTCTCTGGATGGCTTGCTTTGAGTACTCTAGGACCCAATCTGCTCTAGGTACAGTGTCATGGTAAGCCTGACGGTAGTACTCTATCTCTCAGATAACATCCTTGTAAGATCGAACTGACATTGTACCTTGAGACGAGGAGGCTGTCATGCTCTTAATCTGCTACCTGCGGCCTAGCTCTGTGGCTGCTTGTAGCTCTACGACCTATCTCTGCTGCATAGCCTGATCCCTCTCTACTCTGAGTTGCTCCCTCTTAGCCCATTCTTGGTCCCTCTCGGCCGTCACTGCCTGAACCTATGCCTATAACTATAAAATCAAGGCATCTCGTGCATTTTCTTGCCCTGCTGGCTGTACCATGGTTGCGCGTGTGGCTGGTCCTCAACCTCGACTCGTGGTGGTGGGACTAGCGGATCTTGCTGCTGATCCTGCATATGGACATCCCCATGACCTAGTGGGACTAGGGGCACAGCTGATGGATCCTGTCAAATCGTGACCCTGGGTCCTCGTCCTCATCCTCTCCCCCTACCTCTGACCTTGTGTGCCTTTGGATCCTCACCTGGAACAGTCAACCAAAGAGGAGGTCTAAACCAATCTCTGTAGGCCTGTGTGGTCCTTGGGTCTACCAAGCCCTGATCGTAAGCCCACGGTCGTGCTACCAGCTGCCGAAAGCTGTCAACTGCCTCTGCGGTAGGAATGCCAGGCCCCCATGACACCTGTGTCATGCTGCATGCAAAGACGGCCACATAGCCGTCATCAGGTCGATCCTGCGGCTCTTCGAACTGATGTTGTACGCGCCCAAGCAGATATCTCTCAATCATAGTGTGCTCCCACCCTTGCATGTATCGATCCTGATGACAATAGAAGAGCTGAATAGCATCATTGGCCCACTCGGGCTGACCAAGGTATGGATGCCAAGTAAGGACAAGCATCTCGTCCAGGACCCACTTCCAATAGGGGATCCCATGTTCGCCAGTGTGTGTGAAGGACACACCGCCTTTGTATAGTGCCACGAGGGCATCCTCTGCCCCCATTGGAATCAGAATGACTCGTGGACGTAGCACAAAAATGTGCTCCCATGCCCAAATATGAAGGAGTGTCACTCTAGCTCCCAGCGCTCTGCCATCCACGTATACATACTCGTGGAGATCCCTGTAAAGTGAAGCCAGAAGGACAGGCCCCCATGCAAACTGAACTGGCCTATCCCAGACCATCCTCTCCCAGTAGTATCCCCAACTAGGACTGAAATACCACCCTTGACTATCTGGGGCAACCAAACCTGAAATGATTGCCGTAATTGCCCAGCGAAAAGGAGGTGCTATAACTTTGTACCGCTCTAGCTCGATCTGCCTCTCATAGTAAATAATGTCTCGAGTGGCGAGGAATCAGATGTAGCACTTGCGTCCCTCCTCCATGTCATAGATCACCTATTGGCCATGAATGGGAAATCAAAGAATGAGCCAAATGTCCTCCAAAGTGACAGTCGCCTCACCAATAGGGAGATGAAATGACGATGTCTCTCTATGCCACCTCTCGGCTAGCACTGACAACATCCCTAAGTGTGTGTGCATGGGCGCTGCATAGGCAATGTGCCATAGGCCAGCAACTTCTAGTCGGTCCTAGTCTCTATCACTCAGGTCTCGTAAAATGCTTGCTAGGTCCCGCGACTAGTGCTCCCAAGAATAAAGCTCCCTAGGCCCATCCTGCATCAAGGAAAGTCAGCATGTTAAAACTTTTGAAAAAATCCTGGCCTAACACCCCAAGCTCGCCTCCAGTAGCATAGTTTGTGATGGCATCGCAGTCTGAGTTTCCTCAAACTCTAACACTGGACCCTAAATTAAGCCAAAAAGCACCGCTGCAGTGCACTTTAGCCCCCAGTGTCGTAATTTGAATGAAAAGGGCGCCGCCGCGGCACACTTTTCCCAAACTGACCCACCAAGTCTGGGCTGACCCCGAGCCCAGCGGCGGAGTTTCTAAACCCCAAACTACACCGCTGCGGTGCTAAATAGCATCGCTGTGGTGCACCAAGGAAATTAGCAGTGCACTTTAAATACCGAGCGACGCTATAATAGCACCACTGGAGGCGAGCTCTCTTTTAACCATGTAATAAATGCATTAAATGAAAAAATTAAGCTTAGGTAAGGGTCGCATATTGGGGTATCGATGCCAGGTGGCCACTGGTAGGTCCGAACTCGGTCCGAAATGTGTAGAGGAAGTTGTCATTGCACCATATCACCAGAGGGTCAGAGCTCAAATCTCAAAGTTTGCTAGCGGAGGTGTGTGAAAATGACTTGAAAGTGACCCCTCGGGCCCCTTTTAAGCCTAAAAATTAGGGTTTTTTTACCCTCTAGGGCTATCCTGCTAGGGTTTCGGTCCCCTGAACTTGTTTTTGTCTGTTTAAGGCTTTTTTTTCATCGTTTTATTGTGTTTAGACATTTTTTAGCCTCCTGGACCCCTTTCGGACCTGTCAGGCACTTTGTTACCTTTTTCGCGAAATCACCCAAAAAATTGAAATTTTCGTCTGATCTCTCGAGGGGGCATTATAATGGCATGTTTTCTCTCACCATGCAGCAGTGGGACAAGTTTTTGAATATCAAAATTTTTTGGCTTTGATCGAGATCATTTATTCTTTGAACCAACAGAACAAGTGCATTGTTTCAAAGAGGGGCAAAATGTAGACATCGTGTAGTACCCCTCCATTTATGCTTATGTTTTCTGTTTGCATGTTTTCACACTGTTAGACTTTGGTACTTTGGTTTGGATATTTTGATCGCTGATTTTGAGCGACAGTGGATTCACTTTGTGATATGATGATACATTGTATGGTGATAATTGATTTCTGACATGCTTTGTGATAGCATAGATATTTCCTTTAGATGTTATTGCTATATATATGTTTATGATGGAATAATTGTTATTCAATTTGTTAGTCTGATGTGACATGTATTAGTGTGGAGAACGGAGTTGCATCACTCGCTTGCGAGTGCCCTGTGATTTCTGTGATTTTCTCCGCACAGTGTACTTGTACAATGGATTATGTATATATGCATGTTATTTGTTTGGTTGCAGGATTGCACGTAAATGACATTGACTCCACCTGATTACTCAGGTCTGAGCGTGTCAAGACTCAACGAAAATGTTGATTGGGAGGTAGTAAAATGGTTCATCCTAGTCTAGTCTTAAACCCAGTCATAGTACATCGTCAATTTTAGTTTGGAGTCTTTGGTTGTCCTATTTGTCCCTGATTGGATTAATTGCTTGAAAGGAAAATTTTGTCAATTTTATGATAGTTTATTATACTTTAATTTATTGTTGTTTTAAATTAATTTTAAATGTTGAAAAATAAGGTTTTACATTTTATTTAATTAATTAATTAGTTTGTTTGGTTAAGTAATTTAATTATTGGGATTAAATTTATTTAATTAAATTAATTAATTAATTAAATTAAAATTGTTTTAAATGTGTGAATAGATTTTATTTTAAATTAATTATTATGTGGGAAATTTGTATTTTGAAAATTGAAAATTGAAAATTATTTAAAAAGGCATTTAAATTTTGATAAGGAAGAAATGAATGATTGCCGTGAGGTTGTTGAAAGATATTTGTTTCTTCTCGACACGTGTGCCAGTTGAATTAGTTTCATTTTTGGTTGAGAATTTTCTTAGAGGTTATCGGGGATTTGGGGAATATGAAAGATTACCTTTTCTTCACGGGAAATGAAAGAATAATGCTTAAAAAAAAATTACTTTTGAGAAGAATTTGTGATTTCCTGTAAATTGTTGTATATTTCTGGAAGATCTCTTTGGTTTGGTATTAGCTTCTTTGTGAATTTGGGTTTTCTGGAGAAGCTTTGGAGGATTGCACACAACAGGCAACATAGGCTTTCTTCTATAGACAATTTTCAAGCTACAGGAAAATAGGTACTTTTCTTTGTATTTAATTTGTTTTCTTTAGAAAAAGATTGCTTGAGGAAATATTTGTTTTGTGAAAGCTGTATTTCTTCTATAAAAAATTTGATTTCCTTTTTGTGAAAATTATGAAAACAAAGTATTATAGAGAAATCAAAGAGCAAAAAAAGATTTATTTTAACAGTAGAAAATCTACAGAAGAAACTGACAAAATCTTAGGACTTAATGTTAAAATCATCTGTTAAAATTGGTGATTAATTTGGGGTTTTGTAATAATTTATTAATTTGGGAATAAATTGCTTAGATTTGAAGCTTTTCCAATTTCTTGTTGAAAACTTTGTTGAAAATTATTACCCAGTTACAATATTATATTGCTATATAAATTTTATATATGTATTCATATATGTATATATATATTAGTGTTAAATATATATACATACATATACAAATACATATATAAAATTATTTTATTTTAAATAGCAGTGAATTTTTATGTTAAAATCGCCATACGCGAATATAAAATTGCCGAAAATTTTAAATGTTAAAAATTGTGAAATTTTAATGGAAGCGTTGGGGGGCTTGTTCCCCACATCCGACCCCCATAAGGGAGTGGCTGTGAGGGCAGCGCCTTGCACTACCTTCACAGGCAGCCCTGGCGCTGCCTACACAGCCGTGCCCATGGAGGGTTCGGCTGTGTGAGGGCAGTCGGCCTTGCCTTTTGATATGTTTAATTTTTTTTTTTTTTTTAAAGTTTATTTGTTAGTATTTAATTTAAAATAAAATATGTATATATGTATTTTATGAATATAACATATATTATATTTAATATATGTTATATTTATAAATACTTATATATATATTTTAGAAATTTCTCATTATGTAATTATACTGATATACTGATTCAAATATATTGGTGATTAAGGTATTAGAGATTTGAATGCATAAATTAGTGTTGTGAGTTATATAGATTTCATTATAATATGTGGTTTAGGAAAATTATGAATCGTTTGGAAGATGCAGTGAACTTGAATGATCGGTACATTTTGAAATAGAATCTTTCATTTGTATTTCGTGGAAAATTTGGAATCATGATCTTCAGTATTTGGACAAATTATCATGGTGTAAATGGGAGTTAGGACGATTTTTGTTTCATGTTTTATAGACTTGATCATTTGTTATAGAGATATCATGTTGAAACTCATTGCTTTATTATCTTTGGGGAGTGACTTTTATTAGAACTTTTAGTGTCAAGAACAAAGAGTTGATGATGGTTGAGTTAATCTTCATAAGATTAGTAGCACCAACCATTCTAGAGCCGTTGGAATGTTGGACGAAGAATGGAATGGAAAATCCATATCTTGTTACTTTAAAAGATATTCGATTCCGCAATAGTTTGTAAATGGGGTCGGGTTTCGTAAGAGGTTACCAGGGTAACCCAAGATGGGGGCTGAAACCTAGGAAGAAACACCAGGGTAACCTTTGCAACATAGTGATGACACTCCACCTAAAATAACAATTTACCTTGTGTACTTAGCACATTTGATTTTCTTAACTCTGGAAGCAATGTAACCATCAGTTAGTAATGTACTTGTATCTAGGGTGAATAGGTTATGTCTAGGTAACCATATAACTATCTCCTAGCACGGGGGGTGGACCTACGGGTACCACATGGTTGGGTGGAACGTGCATATGTACATTCTTTATTGTATCATCAAAAATCTTGTATTTGTTACATCCCTCAATTGTTTATGAGGTGAACATTTGAAATATGTAATTGTAATCTATTATTTGATCTACCTCATCTGAAGAATGAGTATTGTATGTTATTTCAAATGCAATGTAAGAATCATATTTATACTTTATACTTTCATGAATGGAAATTCAAATGTTCTGCAATGTTTACTTTTAAAGTTTATGTTATTTAAATATATGAAATGCTAAATACTAAAGTCGTCTATAGAATCTCAAGTAGTATAATGTCACGTAACTTAGAGAATGTATGCAACTAATTAAGTTAATATTATTACTTTAAAAAAAATTATTTCACTTTTATAGACAATTGCAACATTCCTTAGGTTATAAGACGGGGCATTACAGATTGGTATCAGAGCCAAGGTTTCTAACACTGGACGCTCTGGGTAATCGTGAGCGCATTAGGTTGACCTAGTACATAGTGTCGCTATCTGTTAGCCTTGGTTGATTAGTATCCGAGACTCGTTATTGTTCATGTGTAGGATCATGCCTAGACGACGTGGTAGAGGTCATGGTAGAGGTTGAGGTGGAGGCTGAGGGACAATCCCTCAGGTTACTCCCCCTCTGAGCCCTCATCAGAGTGATCAGGCAGAGTCGTTGGATCAGAGGAATGAGAGACAAAATCCTGAACAGTCAGGAGTAGAGGGTTCACAAATATGCCCTTTATTAGAGGAGGTCCTAGCTCCACTTGGACCTAGACAGGAAGTTGAGCAGGAGGTAGTTAGAGAGCGTGATAGATCTCCAAGAAGAGTAGATGATACCGTGCATCAGGATTCTATTACTGTAGGACACATGTGCGATTTGTTGAGGGAACGCCCTCCTACTTTTGATGGTACAGGAGGTGGATTAGAGGCAGAGACCTGGCTATTAGACTTGGGTAGATGTTTTGCCATGCACCCATACGGTAGTAATACCCGAGCGAGATGCGCTATCATGCATCTGAGAGGATTCGCCTCTACTTGGTGGCAACTGGAGGAGTAGAAGCTCCACTTAGATATTGGGTCAGTGTCTTGGGAGATGTTTCTAGAGAGGTTTAGAGCACGATTCCTATCAGAACACTGGAGACAATGACGAGCTGATGAGTTTCATGATTTACGTGAGTTGGCTCTATTTGTTGAGCAATATGAACGTAGATTCTATGAACTCAAGTAGTATGCAGGTATTGGCGATGATGAGCCTATGCTGGTACAACACTTCATCAGGGGTTTAAATGCTCACATTAGTGGTGGAGTCAGAGTCTTTGAGCCAAAGACTATGCAAGTTGCTATGGAGAAGGCTTGTATAGTGGAAGAGAACCTAGTTATGGTGTTAGGTGGTCACACAGGAGTACAGATAAGCAGTGCTCCTGCAGTAGGTTTTAGTCCATAGGGTGGACAAGCACAGACAGGGGGTTCCTCTAGGAACCAACAGACACCCTCTAAGGGTGGGCAGCAGCAGCAGTAATGTACATATCAAAAGAATAATAATCCACAACCACAACAAGGTAATAGCCCGCAGTCAGGAAAGAACCACAATTGGTGGCACAACAAGCACAATAGACAGGATCAACCTACTCAGAGTGCTCAGTCTACTATCAGTAGAGGTAGTTTCCAGCAATCCAATGTACCTTTGGGTGGCAGAGGATTCAGTAGAGGCACTGGCTGTTACTCATGTGGACAGCAGGAACACATTGCTAGGCAGTGTCTGATGAGAGGTTCTTCTGGTTTTGGGCCTCGACCTACAGTTTCAAAGCCTATAGTGGGTGATGCAGGACAATCACATATAGTTTATGCTACGGTTAATGACCGCCAAGCCGATCACCAGAACACAGTGGTTGAGACTTCAGGTAAGTTACATGGTGTTAGTATTTCTATTCTTTTTGATTTTGAAGCTACTGACTCCTTTATTTCACCTACCATCATTGAGCGATGTGGTCTTGTGGTGGTAAAGCAAGGCGGTAAGTGGCAGGTAGAATTTGCCTCTGAGGTGAAAGTAGTAGTAGAGAACCTTGTACATAACTATAAACTTAAAATTGGTACATTAACTACCTTAGTAGATCTTCACGTTACACCTTTAGGATCGTATGACTTAGTTTTAGGTATGGATTGGTTAGCATCTCATCATGCTGTAATTGACTGTCGACTTAAGACAGTTAGTTGCATTAATGATTTAGGTGCAAAAGTGGAAATTATAGGTATACAAAGACCTATCTCTTTGCGGATGATATCTGCTATGCAATTAAAGAGATGTCTTCGTCAGGGTTGTCAACTGTTTGCAACAACAGTTACTGATTTGGAAGAAGGTGAGAGTTGAGAGATATCTCTTGATGATCATCCTATTCTTAGGGAATTCGCTGATGTGTTTCCTGATGATATACCTGGAATGCCACCAAAGAGGGATATTGATTTTAGAGCTGATTTAGTTCCTGGAGCATAGCTTATATCTAGAGCTCCATATAGAATGAAGACTTAGGAGTTAGAGGAACTTTGTATTCAGTTAGAGGAACCATTAGAAAAGGGTTTTATCCATTTGAGTGTTTCCCCTTGGGGAGCACCTGTCATCTTCGTAAAGAAGTAGGATGGGTCACTTAGATTGTGCATTGACTATCATCAATTAAACAAGGTTATGATTAAGAATCGTTATCCATTGCCTAGAATCGATGATCTTTTTGATCAGATCAAGGGAGCTAATGTGTTCTCTAAAATCGATTTGAAATCTAGTTATCATCAATTTTGAATTTCTGAAGCTGACATTCATAAAATTGCATTTTGAACTCGTTATGGGCACTACGAATTCACAGTAGTACCGTTTGGGTTAACAAACGCACCATCAGTATTCATGAGTTTAATGAATGGTGTTTTTTGTACATACCTTGATCGCTTCATCCTTGTATTTCTTGATGATATTTTGATCTATTCGAGAAACATGAAGGAGCATGAAGAACACTTGAGATAGGTATTGCAATGTTTAAGGGAAAATCAATTGTATGCATACTTGAAGAAGTGTGACTTCTTTCAAACTGAAGTAAAATACCTTGGACATGTGATTTCTGGAAAAGGTATTGCTGTGGATCCTTCAAAGATTCAAGCTATTATAGATTGGCCTGTGCCTACTAATGTAGGTGAAGTTCATAGTTTTATGGGTCTAGCTGGTTATTATAGGCAGTTTGTTGAGGGATTTTCTAGAATTGGTCATCCTATTACTTCTCTTCAGAGAAAAGGGAAGAAGTTTGTTTGGATAGAGTAGTGTCAGTTGGCTTTTTAGTCATTTAAAGAAAAGTTGACTAATGCGCATATATTGATTGTTCCTGATCCTACTAAGGATTTTGTAGTTTGTACTGATGCATCCTTAGAGGGTTTGGGAGCAGTTCTAATGCAATATGGGCGTGTGATTGCCTATGAGTCTCGAAAACTCAAGGATCACGAATTAAACTATCCCACTCATGATTTAGAACTAGCTGCAATAGTGCATGCATTAGTTCGATGGAGGCATTTCTTATTGGGTCACCATTTCGAACTTCATACTGATCACCGTAGTCTACAATACATTTTTACACAACCTAACTTGAATGCTAGACAAAGATGGTGGATGGAGTTCTTGTGTGAATACGATTTTGAAGTGAAATATGTTCAAGGAAAAGAGAATGTAGTAGTTGATGCTCTTAGTCATCGTCGACATGAGATCTCTGATACTACTCTTGAAGTAGATTTGAGAGGTCAAATATTAGCAACACTTCCTATTGATAGATTGTATCAGGAAGTAAAGTCAGAGATTGAATCTGGTAGACCTCTAGAAGGTTGATTTGCAGGGTATATCCTTGAACCAGATGGTATATTATGACATTTAGGTCGCATCTATGTACCACATTTTGAGGGTCTTCGTACATTAATTATGACTGAGGCACATCGGGCTCTGTACTCAGCTCATCCAAGTGTTAAGAAAATGCATGCGGATCTTTGGCAATTGTATTTCTAGCCTGGTATGAAATGTAATACCCCTCATACTGTTTAGACTCATTATATTTCTGTGTGTTGCTTGGAGACTATGATGATACTGTATTGTTTGATGTGGTTAGTTAGATACTATGATGATACTGTGATTGGTTGATATGGTTAGTTAGATGCTAGATGATGTTGTTATTTCATTTTGGACATGATTACTTTATATGACAAGATGGTTGATTATATCAGTTGATCCTCTGATTTATGATTTAATGCAGTGATTTAATTTAATATGTTATGAGATGATTGTTAGTTAGAAATGTAATTCATTGATTATGTTATTATTGTTAGAATAGGTGTGACGAAGGACAACATAGCATCACTCGTTCGCGAGTGCCCTGTTATGTTGCGATTCCTTCTCACAATGTAGTACTTGATTTAATGCTTTGGTTTATATATATGTATATATGCACATGTACACAACTTCGTTTGTATGCAGGATTGCAGGTACAAGTCTCGATTCCACCTGCTTCGGCAGGACAGGGCGAGCACCAAATAACCCAACGGATAAATGTTGATACAGAGGTGATGATGAAGTCCTCCCGTTCCATGATGTCAGGCTGTCTCATTTGTTGGTATAGTCGATGTTGTGTAATTGTCGTCCTTGTCTGTTGTGTTTGTGTTTTGTCTTATTTTATGTGGGCATTTACAATTATGATTTATCTTAATTATTGAAATAGATTATTTATTTTAATGCTGGATTAAATTGTAATTTAATATTTAAATGATTTAATCATTTTTGAAAATCATATTTTGCAATTTAATTATTAATTTAATATTAAATATGCTTAATTATTTTAATTAAATAAATTGGTCGTGGATAATTATGAGAATAAATTATTTAAAATAAATTTGTAATGTGAGTTGCAAGAAAAGTTGAAAAAACAGGAATTAAAGTAATAAAAACAAATAAAAGAACAAAAAGACAGAGGGAGCCAATGGAAATGGAGAGTTTGGAAAAAAACTTGTTTTAAAGAATTGTTTTTTTCTTTTTATCTGTGATTTTTGGAGAGCTTTGAAGGGATGAGGAATATATTTTATTTAATCATGAATTTGTGAGAAGTTTACACACACACAGAAGATCAGAAAGTTGAAGTTGCTCAAGCCATTGTGAGTTCGTTCTGGACTAAGGGTTGGAAGCGAGTTCGAGGGCATCAGAGTCAAAGCAGGCATCTTCAGATTTGCATTGGACTCCAGGTTCCTCTCGTTGTCCTCTTCTCGTACCCTTTTTCTGTTACATGTTTTGCTTCAGAAAAAGAAAATTTAACGTTATTAGAAATGATTCTTGTGAATATAGAAAACTGGTGATTGCGAAAACAGGAAAAACAACTTAGAATATTAGGTGAAAGAGAAATAAAACCTTAGACAGAGAAATTTAGGGAATAGTGAAAACTACTGAAAAATATTCTTTCATTTTGGTATCAAATAATGTTGAGATTTGAAAATCTTGTTTTGCAAACGGAAAATAAACCCTTCGAATGCTATTTTGTTATACACGATTTCCCTCTGCAGAGCAATCTTGGTATTTGTTTTAAAAGAATTGAAATATTTTTTTTTTTTGGAAATCAATAAATATAGGTATTTTAAAATCATGGTCATTCTATTCTGTGTTTACACAGAAATATGTGTTATGTGCGTATATATATAATTATTTACATTTATTATATAAACGTATATATATGTACATTTATATTTATATATATATATAAATTTATATATATATGAATATAAATATATAATATCTGATTATAAACAGATTGTTATTATACTGTAGAAAAGACCGACTGTTAAATCCGTACCTGCCGACGGTAATGAAAATCCGTGCAGGACGAATCAAATTTTTTAAGTATTTTTATTTTCGCGTGTGTTCCTTTTAATGAAGATTTTATGGTTTATATATAATAAAATAAAATCAAAATGAAAATAAAATAAAAATAATTTTTTTTTTATTGGGGGCTGAACCCTGAGGCTCGGCTTTGACCCCCCCACGTGGGAAGTACCCGCTGCGCTCTCCACGGACTGCGACAGTCCCTAAGGACTGTCACAGCAGTCCCGGACTGCTGCCGTGGCAGTCCTTTGGACTGTTGCGCCAGTCCTTGGGACTGCGCGCGGGCAGGCCTTAATGGCCGCGACCTGCGAAAAAAAAACCAAAGTTTTATTTTTTTATTTTTTATTTTTTATATTAAACTTTGATATCATTTTAAATATAAATTGTTAAATTTTAATATTATTGTTATCAAAATATATATATATATATATATATATATATATATATATATATATATTTTGTTAATTTTTTTAAATTTATTATTGGATGAATATTTAAGTTAAATAATATAATAATTATAGTTAGTTTGTTTAATTTAGTGTATAATAACAATTATGATTTATTTGATTATTAAATATGATAATTGTAAATTATTCATAAAAGAAATTTTGGTTATTTTATTTTGCTAGTTATAATGTAATTTCTTTTACTGTATTATAGTTTAAAGGTTAAATTGTATTATTGTATAAAAGAAGGGTATTAATTTTATGGGTTGAGGGAATAATGTAAATTGGTATTTGTTTTTTTCTTTTAATTGCGGAAATTATTATTGTATGAAATGTAATGGGGGTTATGTTTATATATAACTAAACCTTAGGTTATTTTAGCACTTTGGATGTAATAGGGATGTTTTATGAAACTGAGTTAATTTGTGATTTTGATTATGTAATCGAGTGAGTCATTTTTCTTAACTATGAAATCATGCAGTCTTGTTATCGTCTTCTTTTCTTTATGGTTGTAAGTTTCACTCGTAATGTGGGAACCTGTTGTCAAAGTGTGAAAACCTTGTTCCAGAGGCTCATCATTTTGAGTGTTATTTTCCTTTTGTTTATGCTCTTGACCGTTATTGTCTTACGTTAGGAAGGGTTGAACGGATGGTTAAACTTTGGTTATGAAATGTTGTGAGAGGGTTCATTCCTCGCGTGTTCATGTTGTGGTAATATGCTTTTATGTTTAGTTCAACCCTTTCCTATTTTGGAGATATGTTAAGGGTCATAGGGAGAGTGGCTCTTCGTGGGCGCCGGCGCCTCGGGTAAGAGGAAGTGCCAGGGGAACCCATGTAAGAGTAGTTAAATAAGTGATAACTTAAAAATAGAATTTAGGGGGATGGGTAGTAAAACATACAAGATAAAGAAAAATGGATTCCTCGTCTATGCATTAGGGCTACCGTAGACTGGTGATAGACTGAGTAGGCCGTGGTAGGCAAAGTCGTAGTCTCGTCTTCATGAGAGACCATCGGCTCCGCATTAGCTACCCTATGGTGCCCGCGCCTCAGTAGGAGGAAGGGCCAGGTGATCCATAGATGGGTGCCGGCGCCTCGGTTAGGAGGAAGTGCCAGGGGATCCCATGAGAGCTATGCGATGACACTCTCCACTAGACATCCTTGTTTTTGTTTCTTGTTGCCTCTGGATATGGTTATATTTATGTTATTTTTGAGGGTTAGGGAATCCATAGATGGGTGCCGGCGCCTCAGTAGGAGGAAGTGCCAGGGGATCCCATGAAAGCTATGTGATGACCCTCTCCACTAGACACCCTTGTCCTTGTTTCTTGTTGCCTCTGGATATTGCTATTTTTATGTTGTTCTGATTTTAGGGCTAGGGAATCCATAGGTGGGTGCCGGCGCCTCAGTTGGAGGAAGAGCCAGGGGATCCCATGAGAGTTATGTGATGACCCTCCCTACTTAACACCCGTCTGACTTATTCTTGTTGCCTATTGGAGTGGTGTATTGAATGGTTGCTTCAGAGTTATTATGGAATCGTGTTCTTGATATTGGTACTGAATTATTTGGAAATGTACTTTGGGTGTTGGTTCGGTTCTTCTGGATGTTATCCCTTTATGATGTTTCTTTGAATTCTTGTGGATTGATTCATGATTGTTAAGTGTTAGTACTTCATGTTATCGTGATGAGTTCTTGGTTTTACTTGTTATGTGATTTGAGTACGCCGATGGTTGTGCATTGCATTCTTGAGTTGTACTTGTTCTATATCATGTTATTGAGTCGGTTGACATTCATGGTCGGGTTCACTTCCTCGTCACCTCTGAGCACGGGGGGTGAGTTACTTATAATTCACATGGTTGGGTGGAACGTGCTCCGCACCCGTTGGGTTCCCCATCAGCGTCTTGTCATCTCAGCTCCCCGCAGTGCAGATGTTCCAGTGATCAGTTGTACTTCATGTTCATTGTTCTTGTATCAATCCCCATGTTGGGAAATTCAATGTAATTCATGTATCAAAGAAGATTGTAATGTATTATTGAAACAATGATGTAATAGTTAGGTTTAATTTGTATATCTATCAAGAGATTTATCATGGATGTAATTATGCGATGTTTAATATTCTCGCATCATGGTTATTGGATGTATCCTTATCCTTGGTTATCATTATAAATGATATTGTTGTAATCTTTATTTTTATTTCTGGTTAGTTGTTGCGATGTAACCTCGCATGCCCCAGACAACTAAGTGTATTAATGTTATGTGTTATGCTATGTGATTTTGGTTTAATGTTGTTACATGTTACTTTTATTATTTAAAAAAAAAAATCATTCGCTTTATGTGTGTGTTCTCCGGGGTTTTCATGACGGGCGTTACAACTTGGTATCAGAGCCAAGGTTGCAAACACTAGGGTCTTTGGGTAGTGTAGTCCATTAGGTTACCGTTTGTGCAACTCTTGTGCTCATGTCGTACTTTATCTTGTGGCGCAGAACTATGCCTCGAGGTAGAGGACGTGGCCGTGCAAGAGGCCGTGGCGCCGGTCGTAGAGCAAACCGGCGAAGCCCCTCAGTTCCTAGCTCCCATGGTTCTGAGCAAGAGGAACATCAGAGTCATCACAACATTCCATCAGGTGGCCAGAATCCGGCACATCCTGGTCTTGACGGTCAGTTACATCATATACTTGGAGAGATTCTTGACCGATTGGGACCCAGGCCAGATGAGGTACACCAGGTGGAGAGGGAGAGAGAGAGGTCTCCGAGACGCAGGGATATGGATGTGGTTCCAGATGCAATCATAGCAGGCCATATGAGAGATCTGATGAGGGCACACCCTCCTACTTTTGATGGTTCTGGAGGAGGTCTTGAGGCTGAGACCTGGTTAATTGACTTAGACCGTTGCTTCGCCATGCACCCCTACGGTAGCAATACCAAGGCACGGTGCGCAGTGATGCACTTGCGAGGCTTTGCGTCTACTTGGTGGCGCCTTGAGGAACAGAAACTGCATCTTGATCTCGGTATGGTTACTTGGGAATTGTTCCTAGACAGGTTCAGAGCTCGTTTTCTCTCAGATCACTGGAGGCAATGCAGGGCTGACGAGTTTCACGATCTCAAGCAGTTGTCTATGTCAGTGGAGCAGTATGAGAGGCGCTTCTATGAGTTGAAGCAGTATGCAGGGATTAGCCACGATGAGGGCATGTTAGTGCAACATTTTGTCCGAGGCTTGAATGCCCGCATCAGTGGTGGTGTACGAGTCTTCGAGCCAAAGACAATGGAGATGGCAGTGGAGAAGGCTCGCTTAGTGGAGGAGAATTTGGCCATGGCTTTGGGTGGTCACATCGGAGTGCAGATTGGTAGCATGCCCACACCAGGTTATGTTACTCATGGAGGTCAGTCGCAGGGAGCAGGAGCTTCTAGGAACATGAACCCACCTGCTAAAGGGGGTCAGCAACGTCAGCAGCAGCAGCATCAACAACAACAATCGCAGCCGAAGCATGAAAACTTTCAATCTCAGTAAGGTGGCAATTCACAGTCTCGTAAGGATCAGAACAGCATCAGGCACCAAATGCGACAGGAACGTTTTGCACAGCCTGCACCTAGTTTTCAGTCAGCGCCGAGTCGAGCAAGCTTTCAACAATCCAATGCTCCATCCGAGGGTAGAAGATTTGGCCGAGGTACTGGTTGCTACTAATGTGGGCAACAAGGGCATATCGCTAGAGTGTGTCCACAGAAGAGCACTTTTGGATTTAATCAGAGACCTACAGCTTCTGAGCCGATGGTGGGAGATGCGGGTAGATCTCATCAAGTGTTTTCCGTTGTCGACAATCGTCAAGCTGGGTACCAGGATGCAGGTGCAGAGGCTTCTAGTAGAGGACGAGGCTCCGGCTTCGGAGCTCGTGAGTGAGCCCGAAAGGGATTGATGGTGTCCTAAACGTTGTGATCTTGGCGCCATGGGAGGATGTCTCCCTTATTTGAGAATCTTAAATTTTCTTTTTATTCTGTTATCTAATGGCTTCCAGGAGTAAGCCATATCCTAGGGGGGGAGGATGTAATACCCCTCATACTGTTTAGACTCATTATATTTCTGTGTGTTGCTTGGAGACTATGATGATACTGTATTGTTTGATGTGGTTAGTTAGATACTATGATGATACTGTGATTGGTTGATATGGTTAGTTAGATGCTAGATGATGTTGTTATTTCATTTTGGACATGATTACTTTATATGACAAGATGGTTGATTATATCAGTTGATCCTCTGATTTATGATTTAATGCAGTGATTTAATTTAATATGTTATGAGATGATTGTTAGTTAGAAATGTAATTCATTGATTATGTTATTATTGTTAGAATAGGTGTGACGAAGGACAACATAGCATCACTCATTCGCGAGTGCCCTGTTATGTTGCGATTCCTTCTCACAATGTAGTACTTGATTTAATGCTTTGGTTTATATATATGTATATATGCACATGTACACAACTTCGTTTGTATGCAGGATTGCAGGTACAAGTCTCGATTCCACCTGCTTCGGCAGGACAGGGCGAGCACCAAATAACCGAACGGATAAATGTTGATACAGAGGTGACGATGAAGTCCTCCCGTTCCATGATGTCAGGCTGTCTCATTTGTTGGTATAGTCGATGTTGTGTAATTGTCGTCCTTGTCTGTTGTGTTTGTGTTTTGTCTTATTTTATGTGGGCATTTATAATTATGATTTATCTTAATGATTGAAATAGATTATTTATTTTAATGCTGGATTAAATTGTAATTTAATATTTAAATGATTTAATCATTTTTGAAAATCATATTTTGCAATTTAATTATTAATTTAATATTAAATATGCTTAATTATTTTAATTAAATAAATTGGTCGTGGATAATTATGAGAATAAATTATTTAAAATAAATTTGTAATGTGAGTTGCAAGAAAAGTTGAAAAAACAGGAATTAAAGTAATAAAAACAAATAAAAGAACAAAAAGACAGAGGGAGCCAATGGAAATGGAGAGTTTGGAAAAAAGCTTGTTTTAAAGAATTGTTTTTTTCTTTTTATCTGTGATTTTTGGAGAGCTTTGAAGGGATGAGGAATATATTTTATTTAATCATGAATTTGTGAGAAGTTTACACACACACAGAAGATCAAAAAGTTGAAGTTGCTCAAGCCATTGTGAGTTCGTTCTGGACTAAGGGTTGGAAGCGAGTTCGAGGGCATCAGAGTCAAAGCAGACATCTTCAGATTTGCATTGGACTCCAGGTTCCTCTCGTTGTCCTCTTCTTGTACCCTTTTCTGTTACCTGTTTTGCTTTAGAAAAAGAAAATTTAACGTTATTAGAAATGATTCTTGTGAATATAGAAAACTGGTGATTGCGAAAACAGGAAAAACAACTTAGAATATTAGGTGAAAGAGAAATAAAACCTTAGACAGAGAAATTTAGGGAATAGTGAAAACTACTGAAAAATATTCTTTCATTTTGGTATCAAATAATGTTGAGATTTGAAAATCTTGTTTTGCAAACGGAAAATAAACCCTTCGAATGCTATTTTGTTATACACGATTTCCCTCAGCAGAGCAATCTTGGTATTTGTTTTAAAAGAATTGAATTTTTTTTTTTTTTGGAAATCAATAAATATAGGTATTTTAAAATCATGGTCATTCTATTCTGTGTTTACACAGAAATATGTGTTATGTGCGTATATATATAATTATTTACATTTATTATATAAACGTATATATATGTACATTTATATTTATATATATATATAAATTTATATATATATGAATATAAATATATAATATCTGATTATAAACAGATTGTTATTATACTGTAGAAAAGACCGACTGTTAAATCCGTACCTGCCGACGGTAATGAAAATCCGTGCAGGACGAATCAAATTTTTTAAGTATTTTTATTTTCGCGTGTGTTCCTTTTAATGAAGATTTTATGGTTTATATATAATAAAATAAAATCAAAATGAAAATAAAATAAAATAATTTTTTTTATTGGGGCCTAACCCCTCGAGGCTCTGGCTGACCCCCGGGCTATGGAAGTACCCGGCCAGCGCCTTCCACGGGATTCGGGCGCATGTACCTTGGCGGACCGCCACGTTAGCCCCAGATCAGCCGCCGCTGCAGTCTTTTTGATCACAAGGCCAGCCCTTGGGACTCCAAGGCCGGCAGCCTTAATGGTCATGACCTCGCTTTAAAAAACCAAAGTTTTTATTTTTTTATTTTTATTTTTATATTAAACTTTGATATCATTTTAAATATAAATTGTTAAATTTTAATATTATTGTTATCAAAATATATATATATATATATATTTTGTTAATTTTTTTAATTTATTATTGGATGAATATTTAAGTTAAATAATATAATAATTATAGTTAATTTGTTTAATTTAGTGTATAATAACAATTATGATTTATTTGATTATTAAATATGATAATTGTAAATTATTCATAAAAGAAATTTTGATTATTTTATTTTGCTAGTTATAATGTAAACTGGTATTTATTTTTTTTAATTTGTGGAGATTATTATTGTACGAAATGTAATGGGAGTTATGTTTATATATAACCAAACCTTAGGTTATTTTAGCACTTTGGATGTAATAGGGATGTTTTATGAAACTGAGTTAATTTGTGATTTTGATTATGTAATCGAGTGAGTCATTTTTCTTAACTATGAAATCATGCAGTCTTGTTATCGTCTTCTTTTCCTTATGGTTGTAAGTTTCACTCGTAATGTGGGAACCTGTTGTCAAAGTGTGAAAACCTTGTTCCAGAGGCTCATCATTTTGAGTGTTATTTTCCTTTTGTTTATGCTCTTGAGCGTTATTGTCTTACGTTAGGAAGGGTTGAACGGATGGTTAAAGTTTGGTTATGAAATGTTGTGAGAGGGTTCATTCCTCGCGTGTTCATGTTGTGGTAATATGCTTTTATGTTTAGTTCAACCCTTTCCTGTTTTGGAGATATGTTAAGGGTCATAGGGAGAGTGGCTCTTCGTGGGCGCCGGCGCCTCGGGTAAGAGGAAGTGCCAGGGGAACCCATGTAAGAGTAGTTAAACAAGTGATAACTTAAAAATAGAATTTAGGGGGATGGGTAGTAAAACATACAAGATAAAGAAAAATGGATTCCTCGTCTATGCATTAGGGCTACCGTAGACTGGTGATAGACTGAGTAGGCCGTGGTAGGCAAAGTCGTAGTCTCGTCTTCATGAGAGACCATCGGCTCCGCATTAGCTACCCTATGGTGCCCGCGCCTCAGTAGGAGGAAGGGCCAGGTGATCCATAGATGGGTGCCGGCGCCTCGGTTAGGAGGAAGTGCCAGGGGATCCCATGAGAGCTATGCGATGACACTCTCCACTAGACATCCTTGTTTTTGTTTCTTGTTGCCTCTGGATATGGTTATATTTATGTTATTTTTGAGGGTTAGGGAATCCATAGATGGGTGCCGGCGCCTCAGTAGGAGGAAGTGCCAGGGGATCCCATGAAAGCTATGTGATGACCCTCTCCACTAGACACCCTTGTCCTTGTTTCTTGTTGCCTCTGGATATTGCTATTTTTATGTTGTTCTGATTTTAGGGCTAGGGAATCCATAGGTGGGTGCCGGCGCCTCAGTTGGAGGAAGAGCCAGGGGATCCCATGAGAGTTATGTGATGACCCTCCCTACTTAACACCCGTCTGACTTGTTCTTGTTGCCTATTGGAGTGGTGTATTGAATGGTTGCTTCAGAGTTATTATGGAATCGTGTTCTTGATATTGGTACTAAATTATTTGGAAATGTACTTTGGGTGTTGGTTCGGTTCTTCTGGATGTTATCCCTTTATGATGTTTCTTTGAATTCTTGTGGATTGATTCATGATTGTTAAGTGTTAGTACTTCATGTTATCGTGATGAGTTCTTGGTTTTACTTGTTATGTGATTTGAGTACGCCGATGGTTGTGCATTGCATTCTTGAGTTGTACTTGTTCTATATCATGTTATTGAGTCGGTTGACATTCATGGTCGGGTTCACTTCCTCGTCACCTCTGAGCACGGGGGGTGAGTTACTTATAATTCACATGGTTGGGTGGAACGTGCTCCGCACCCGTTGGGTTCCCCATCAGCGTCTTGTCATTTCAGCTCCCCGCAGTGCAGATGTTCCAGTGATCAGTTGTACTTCATGTTCATTGTTCTTGTATCAATCCCCATGTTGGGAAATTCAATGTAATTCATGTATCAAAGAAGATTGTAATGTATTATTGAAACAATGATGTAATAGTTAGGTTTAATTTGTATCTCTATCAAGAGATTTATCATGGATGTAATTATGCGATGTTTAATATTCTCGCATCATGGTTATTGGATGTATCCTTATCCTTGGTTATCATTATAAATGATATTGTTGTAATCTTTATTTTTATTTCTGGTTAGTTGTTGCGATGTAACCTCGCATGCCCCAGAGAACTAAGTGTATTAATGTTATGTGTTATGCTATGTGATTTTGGTTTAATGTTGTTACATGTTACTTTTATTATTTAAAAAAAAAAATCATTCGCTTTATGTGTGTGTTCTCCGGGGTTTTCATGACAGGCGTTACATGAAACGTGATATTGCTGACTATGTATCGAGATGTCTTAAGTGCCAGCGAGTCAAAGCTGAGCATCAACATCCCGCTGGATTATTGCAGCCACATCTCATTCCTGAATGGAAATGGGATATTATATCTATTGACTTTATTGTAGGGTTACCTACGTCATCACGTTGACATGATGCCATTATGGTAACTGTTGACTGATTGACTAAGGAAGCTCATTTTTCACCAGTACGATCATCATATAATGCTTCTTCCATAGCTAGGATATTCATGGAGGACATAGTTAGATTGCATGGGATTCCTCGTAGGATTATTTCTGATAGAGGTCCCGTATTTACATCAGCCCTATGGACTTCATTACAACATGCTCTAGGTACACAGTTGAACTTTAGTTCAGCTTATCATCCTCAAACCGATGGACAAACAGAGAGAGTTAATCAAATATTAGAGGATATGCTTAGAATGTATGTAATGGATCAACAATCACGTTGGGAGGATTATCTGTACTTAGTAGAATTTGTTTACAATAATGGATATTAGAGTTCCATAGGTATGCCGCCATTTGTAGCATTGTACGGTCATCCTTGTCGGACTCCATTAAGTTGGAATCGACTTGAGGATAGAGTGTTACTTGGTCCTGAGATGCTTCAAGACATGGAGCAATAGGTTGACCGTATTAGAGAACATTTGATAGCAGCACAGGATAGGCAAAAGAAGTATGCTGATGCACATAGAATAGACTGACAGTTTGTAGTTGGTGATAGAGTGTTTCTTCGAGTGCAACCACGAAAGAGTCCAATCTGTTATGGAAAAGGCTCTAAGCTTGTGCCTCATTTTGTTGGGCCATTTGAGATCCTAGATAGGATTGGTCCTGTGGCGTATTGACTCACCTTACCACCCAGTTTGTCACGTATTCATTATTTTTTCCATGTATCAGTTCTTAGACCATATCTTCCCAACATTTCTCATGTACTTGATTGGAATGTGTTATAGGTAGAGGATGGGCAGCTGCTTTTGGAGCCCGTGGCCATTCTACAGCAGTAGACACTTGGTCTCAGGGGTCAAGACATTGATCAGGTGAGGGTCTAATGGGATCCTAGCCATGAGGCTTCTGCTACTTGGGAGGATGCGACACACATGAGGGAACTTTATCCCTATCTATTCGCAAGCTTTCAGGAGCAAGCCTGATCCTAAGGGGGGAGATGTAGTACCCCTCCATTTATGCTTATGTTTTCTATTTGCATGGTTTCACACTTTTAGACTTTGGTACTTTGGTTTGGATATTTTGATCGTTGATTTTGAGCAATAGTGGATTCACTTTGTGATATGATGATACATTATATGGTGATAATTGATTTCTGACATGCTTTGTGATAGCGTAGATATTTCCTTCAGATCTTATTGCTATATATATGTTTATGATGGACTAACTGTTATTTAATTTGTCAGTCTGATGTGACGTGTATTGGTGTGGAGAACGGAGTTGCATCACTTGCTTGCGAGTGCCTTGTGATTTTCATAATTTTCTCCGCACAGTGTGCTTGTACAATGGATTATGTATATATGCATGTTATTTGTTTGGTTGCAGGATTGCAGGTACATGACACCGACTCCACCTGATTACTCAGGTCTGAGCATGTCAAGACTCAACGAAAATGTTGGTTGGGAGGTAGTAACATGGTTCATCCTAGTCTAGTCTTAAACCCAGTCACAGTACATTGTCAGTTTTAGTTTGGAGTCTTTGGTTGTCCTATTTGTCCCTGATTGGATTAATTGCTTGAAAGGAAATTTTTGTCAATTTTATGATAGTTTATTATACTTTAATTTATTATTGTTTTAAATTAATTTTAAATGTTGAAAAATAAGGTTTTACATTTTATTTAATTAATTAATTAGTTTGTTTGGTTAAGTAATTTAATTATTGGGATTAAATTTATTTAATTAAATTAATTAATTAATTAAATTAAAATTGTTATAAATGTGTGAATAGATTTTATTTAAATTAATTATTATGTGGGAAATTTGTATTTTGAAAATTGAAAATTGAAAATTATTTAAAAAGGCATTTAAATTTTGATAAGGAAGAAATGAATGATTGTCGTGAGGTTGTTGAAAGATATTTGTTTCTTCTTGACATGTGTGCCATTTGAATTAATTTTCTTTTTGGTTGACAATTTTCTCAGAGGTTATCGGGGATTTGGGGAATATGAAAGATTACCTTTTCTTCACGGGAAATGAAAGAATAATGCTCTGTTAAAAAAAAATTGCTTTTGAGAAGAATTTGTGATTTCCTGTAAATTGTTGTATATTTCTGGAAGATCTCTTTGGTTTGGTATTAGCTTCTTTGTGAATTTGGGTTTTTTGGAGAAGCTTTGGAGGATTGCACGCAACAGGCAACGAAGGCTTTCTTCTACAGACAGTTTTCAAGCTATAGGGAAACAGGTACTTTTCTTTGTATTTAATTTGTTTTCTTTAGAAAAAGATTGCCTGAGGAAATATTTGTTTTGTGAAAGCTGTATTTCTTCTGTAAAAATTATGAAAACAAAGTATTATAGAGAAATCAAAGAGCAAAACAAAGATTTATTTTAACAGTAGAAAATCTACAGAAGAAATTGACAAAATCTTAGAAGGGTTTAATGTTAAAATCATCTGTTAAAATTGGTGATTAATTTGGGGTTTTGTAATATTTTATTAATTTGGGAATAAATTGCTCAGATTTGAAGCTTTTCCAATTTCCTGTTGAAAACTTTGTTGAAAATTATTGCCCAGTTATAGTATTATATTGCTATTTAAATTTTATATATGTATTCATATATGTATATATATTAGTGTTAAATATATATACATACATATACAAATACATATATAAAATTATTTTATTTTAAATAGCAGTGAATTTTTATGTTAAAATCGCCGTACGTGAATATAAAATCGCCGGAAATTTTAAATGTTAAAAAAATTGTGAAATTTTAATGGAAGCACTGGGGGCTTGTTCCCCACAGCTGACCCCCATAAGGGAGTGGCTGTGAGGGCAGCACCCTACGCTGCCTACATAGCCGCGCCCATGGAGGGTTGAGCTGTGTGAGGGCAGCCGACCCTACCTTTTGATATGTTTAAATTTGTTTATTTTTTTTAAAGTTTATTTGTTAGTATTTAATTTAAAATAAAATATGTATATATGTATTTTATGAATATAATATATATTATATTTAATATATGTTATATTTATAAATACTTATATATATATATATATTATAAATTTCTCATTATATAATTATACTGATATAGTTATTCAAATATATTGAACTGAGTGGGTATTAAATTTGAATGCATAAATTAGTGTTGTGAGTTTATATAGATTTCATTATAATATATGGTTATGAAGTTGGGCAAATTATAAATCTGATTTTCGTATTGCATGGAAGCTGAATTAAATCTTAGATGAATAATTTTGGTACTTCAAATTATTGTTTGATTGGATTTTGTAAATCCTTATGTAGAATCTTTATTTTTCAATTTGCTGTAAATCATGTTTCTTTATTGGGCAAATTGGGAATGTCTTGGATGTACAAGTCTTCCAGACAAAATTATATAACATAGGGGTTGTGATTGTATAAGTAGAATTCTTGTGTTGGCTAAGGTTGTGTACATGATTTTTGTATGGTGTTTAGACACCTGATTTTATGAACATAGACTTGATGTTTGTTATGAAAAGTGTAGAAATTTATGTTGTATTTTTGTACACCTTGTCTACCTTAGTTAGAGAAACTTAGAATTCCTTTGTTATCTTTAGGGGAGTGGCTCTGTGTGAGGGCTGACACACAAAGTGGTGTCAGGGTAACTTACAAAGAGTTAGTAAGTCAGTGATAACTAAACAACACAGTAGTTAGATTAAAATCTTTAATAAGATTATTATGCCTCACTTATAGACTCTAGAGCTAGTTCAGTCTTGAGTATAAGATGAGAAGGCTTGGAATGGAAAATTGATATCTTGTTACTTTAAAAGATATTTGATTCGGCAATAGTTTGTAAATGGGGTCGGGTTTCGTAAGAGGTTACCAGGGTAACCCAAGATGGGGGCTGGAACCTAGGAAGAAACACCAGGGTAACCTTTGCAACATTGTGATGACACTCCACCTAAAATAACAGTTTACCTTGTGTACTTATCACATTTGCTTGTCTTAACTCTAGAAGCAATGTAACCATTAGTTAGTAATGTACTTGTGTCTAGGTTGAATAGGTTATGTCTAGGTAACCATATTACTATCTCCTAGCACAGGGGGTGGACCTACGGGTACCACATGGTTGGGTGGAACATGCACCTTACTCCATTGGGTCCCCAGTTTATGATCATGGCAATGAGAGCTTCATGGATGGAGAGCTCGTACTTGGATATATATGTACTTTCTTTATTGTATCATCAAAAATCTTGTATTTGTTACATCCCTCAATTGTTTATGAGGTGAACATTTGAAATATGTAATTGTAATCTATTATTTGATCTACCTCATCTGAAGAATGAGTATTGTATGTTATTTCAAATGCAATGTAAGAATCATATTTGTAATTTATACTTTCATGAATGGAAATTCAAATGTTATGCAATGTTTACTTTTAAAGTTTATGTTATTTAAATATACGCAATGCTAAATACTAAAGTCATCTATGGAATCTCAAGTAGTGTAATGTCGCATAACTTAGAGAATGTATGCAACTAATTAAGTTAATATTATTACTTAAAAAAAAAATATTTCACTTTAATAGACAATTGCAACATTCCTTAGGTTATAAGATGGGGCATTACAGATTGGTATTAGAGCCAAGGTTTCTAACACTAGACGCTTTGGGTAATCACGAGCCCATTAGGTTGACCTAGTACGTAGTGTCGCTATCTATTAGCCTTGGTTGATTAGTATCTGAGACTCGTTATTGTTCATGTGTAGGATCATGCCTAGATGACGTGGTAGAGGTGTTGATGGTGTTTTTATGCAATTCTCAACACAGGCAATGCATAGGTGCACTACCTCTCTTGAAAGACAATCTTCCACAATCAAATTGCAGAACACTCTCCCAAGGTCTCTAATGTTAGGTCTTGACAGTGCTTGGAATATCTCAGTTGTTTGATGTGATTTTCTAGAATCAAAAGGCGAAATTACACAAGAAATACAAAGCATTAAATTGGATGTTGAAATGGAGTTCCCAGGATAGGAGAGTTGTTATGCATTAGCTGTAGGTTCAAACAACAGTCTGAAACTCCATTTTATCATTAGATTTGGCTTTACAATGTGCAATGAACCTTTCCTAAGATTACTATTAAAAAAAAGGAAAAAAGGGCAGGGGAAAGAGGAAGTTCCTTGACCTGAAACTACAAATGAACAGTAATCATGGAGGCTGCTATAGTAGACAAACTCCCTAAACTGGGTTTTTCTTGGCCAAGAGAAACCTACAGTTGCACAAAACCAGTGCAATCTTCTAAGGACTGCAAATTTTCGGATTGCACATGCACACATCATGTACATGCAATTGAACTAAGTTGCAACAATGAAGTAAAGAGCTCAGACTAGCTTTGAAAAGTGACTCATCATCAATGAACCACAAAAAGCATGAGCTAGAAGTTCATCAAATACTAAAACAACAAACACCATCACCACTCCCATTCAAGAAACTAACACTAAAACTAACATGGAAGGTGAACCATGCATAAATAAAGAGCAAACTCAAAAGAAACACCCATAAATCATGCAATGTTGCTTTATATTGCTGGAAAATGCCTTTTATAGCAGCTCTCCAACCCTTACAAATGAGGGGCAAGCCCCTATTTATAGTTTTCCAAAGCCCAAATGAATGGTTAGGACTCAATTACATAGAATGGCCCATATTTGATTACATTAGGGTTTCACCTACCCCTCATTATCCAGCAATTTTAAAATATATTTCTTGCCTTTTCTCTATTTTGTCCTCTAGTGACAACATTGTAGCACTTTTGTCTTTTAGCTAATTGTTGTTTTACTGTAGCTACTCTTTTAGGGAATTCTTCATTTTTTGCTGGGGTTGTCCTCCTGTCTCTTGGAAGCTGTGTATTCAATGAACTTGAGGATGACAACTTGGAGCTTGTCTATTTTGATGATTTTGTATCGCAGCACTTGGTAGCTCCATTCTTTTGCGTTGTCTTCCAGCCTCTTCCAATCCTCATCATACTTTGCGCCCTGATCTCTTAATAGCTCAGATTGATCAAAGACACGGGCGACCAAAAATCATGAATTCTACCGTGATTTCATTTGACACGCCATCCACCATCCCTTTGTCCTTCTTAGCAGATGCCCCTGAAGGTCCTGCACCTGATTCCATATATTCTACAAGTAAAGGAGTAGTCAGCGTAATTTATCATAAAAGCATTCATGTTAGCCGAGATTCTAAAGATGTCATCCATTCCAAATGGTGTATTAAGCATAACATAAATTTCATCTCCTCACATCATTAATCTTCTGATTAAGGGCATTGAGACAGTCTGGGCCCAGAAGGCTAGACTTACCCAGCAGAAATGTTGTTTGGAAGGGAAAATCAGGCGGAGAGCTCCCAAAGATTTTCTTTGGTCAAATCTTAGTATTTTAAGAGGTTCGTAATGAACAGGACTGAAATCAAGCTCATGGGTCAAAGTTGGATTTCAGATTTAGGCTCATTTGGATCGGTTTAGGAGAATCCAGAGGTCTCGGGCCGGGGAGCCGTCTGGAGATGGCCATTTGAAATAGAAAATTGAGAACAGAATTCCAAGGATGGAACTCCGGGGTTCGGAGTCCGGTCGAGTCGAAAGGTGGTTAGCAGCCTTGCGTTACAGGGTTCAAGAGGCTCGGGGTCCGTGGTGCATTTTGGCATTTGGGATGGTAGACGTCGGGTGGAAGTCCGGAGATTTGGGCCCAGAGGGGGAGAATGCCGTTATGCCATTTCAGTTTCAATCAGTGTGAAAATCCATTTCAGAGAAAGGTCTTGGCGACAATCAGGTGTTTCACCGACAAGGCACCTCAGTGTAAGATTTGTATCTTCGATGAGAAGTCTCACCAACATCCGTATGTTATGCGGAAGATGAAAGATCTCAATATATTGCAAAGGGAGTCCTTGGCGAAGGATACTCAGTCCGTGAGAGGTCTCGCCGATTGAGCAATGTTATGGCGATAGAGGAGCTTTTGGCATAAGATTCTGGGGTCGAGAAAGGGTCCTAGCGAAGACTAAAGTCTTGCTCACAGCTAGGAGCAAGACTGGGCCTGGCAGCGGATCCTGCCGTTTGATTTCGTTTTAGCCCGACAGCGGTCAGGAGGGTGGAGCCTGAAGCTCGGAGGGGTGGGCGATGTTTTCCTCTCAGGACGGAGGATGATCAAAGGACTTTGGATAGCCCCACTAAATCACTTGGGTTAGGTTTTTCGTGCTTGGGTCCATATCGGCATAGGTTTCAAGCTATTTGGGCGATGGTGGAGGTCCCTATCGGCATAGGCTATGACTCTTGAGATAGTGTCATACCGACAACCCTTTGTTCCCCTAACTTTCACTTTGGTGACTCATCGGTATAGATGGGATGCTTTTGGTATAGGGTCACGGTGACACTCGAATGCTACATTGATGGACCTTAATGGACTTTCTTCAATCGGCCTTCAGCATAGGGTTATAGCTCTCAGAGTATGGTCTCCACGACACGAACATGTCTCACTGACTTCGCGTTTGGCTCTCCATTTCAGCATGACTTCATTCCAGTTACACTGGAAACGCAATGAATGACCCCTTGTTAGCATAGGTCTTACTTTCTCTTGGTGAACTGCGATGCCGAAGTGAATTTCGTTGTAACTTAGCGATTTCTACATAACATCTCGCCGATGGCTTGGGGTTATAGCGACATGTTTGAGGCATATGGGGCTTTGTCAGGGAGAGAGGTATAATGTCTTGGTGACTGTGAATCAAATAACCACACGTGGATATCTATTGACCAAGCCTAAGGGATTCTCCTGGCGAAGATGAAAGTTTGAATGTTTTGGTGAGACCCCTTTGTTTCGGTATATTGTTTTGGCGAGGCGCCCAGGGTCTGGCCGAAAGGAATGATGAAGTTGTCTCGTTGGCGTGACAACAAGGTTTGTTATAGCGACATGTGAATCAGTGGGTCCCCCTTGGTGAGACATTGTGAGATCGGTAAAGGGTCTCCTCGACATTCGAAAGTTATAGCGAAAGAGGATGTCGGCGGGAGAACCTCCAAGCAGGGAAATGTCTTGGTGACTAGGGCACGCTATGCTGACAGAGAGAGACTTCAGAGAAAGATTTTCTTGTCAGGGAGAGGTCTTGGCGACCTCGCCAAGTCCTGTCGATAGGCAACGATGGCTTTTGGGGTAAGATTTTCTTTCTCCTGGCAAACGAAGGGCTAGCCCGAGGTGGCTTTCGGTATAGCAAGACCATTCTATATAAGGTTTCCCCGAACTTCATTTGTCTCGCTAACTTCACAATGAGGTTCCTGTCGGTAAGAAATCTGAATTATTTTGGCGAAAACAGAGCAAAACACAAGTGCTCGGTGAAGGATTTTGAGTCGGCGGGAGGTCTTGCCGACCAGACCAAGTTCTGCCGACTCGTTAAAGAACAAGGGAATCGGGGTGTCGGTGAAAAGCTATGCCGAAAGGCCAAGTTATGCCAACAAAGAGTGAGGGGCAGAATCCCAAGGACGAAGGTCCAGAGTCTCAGGCTTGAGAGAGCTAAAGGATGTTTCAATGTTTCTGATTTCACGCTAAGTCCCCGATGGCAAAGGGAGGATCCAGGCCCGAGAGTCATGAATGCCTCTGTGAAGAATGGCCGTGCGGAGGTAAAGCTCTGAATTGGTCATGGGGATGCTACGTTAGTTTATTCAGCCTTCAAGGACATGGGTTTTGTTCATGGCATCAGATTTTATCGCTCACATGTCATTTTAATTCTCGTTGTTCATTTTAAGCCTTGGAAATGATGAAAACAATGCCCGAGAGGGTGAACAAAAGGCCTACCTAAAACACTCAATGAGGAAGGCACAGGGATCCACTTATGATCAACAAGTGAAGCCAATAGACAAAAATCAACTAGAAGCTTCAAAGACGGTGTACTGTGACAAGCTCTGATTATTCCTCTGCAACACTGTCAAGTGAAAATGACAGGCTTGAATGGGTCTTTATACCCCTAATCACCATTAATGATCCTTTTGAATGTAGGTACGGTGAGACAAAGGTTAGTGAATTTAAAAATCAGAAACAGTGGCGGGAGATCTGGGGTTCAACGGCCGGGAGGGCGCAAGATGGTGGCCGCTTGAAAAGATTTGACTTGCCAAACTCACTAGCGGCAAAGAGGTGGTTGGGGCCCGAAGGGCGGGATGACATGAGAGGTTCACCGTGAGGAACGACGAAACACTCTCGGAACCCTGAGAGCGGAAGTCCGAAGTCCGGGGCCCGAGAGGCTTGGATGGTCATTAAGATTTCACAGTTTGAAGGAAATGACCAATGGAGGTTCGGGCCCCGAGAGCTAGGAGGACACAAGCCAAATGTCGTTGGGAACGACGGGAATGAAAAGGAAACTTGGGGTGGGAAACCTGGATGGCCAGGCCCCAAGGGGACCAGGGTCATTGGCAGGGGCAATCTACTAGAGAGACTCCGCGAGGCACCAAAACATGAAAAAATTAAAGGAGGAAGGCATAGCCAACTTATGGTGGGACTTTGAAGTGAACTTGACCATCTAGGACATAAAAAAAGGTAGGCACGCAAAATGAGCCAGTGACAAAATGACCTAACAAGGCGAAAGAAAAGAGGGTCCTTGTTCGAAACGAGGCGTGTGTGCTAAGGGCACAACAAGAGGTCGTGGTAGAGGTTGAGGTGGAGGCTAAGGGCCAATCCCTCAGGTTACTCCCCCTTTGAGCCCTCATCAGAGTGATCAGGCAGAGCAGTTGGATCAGAGGAATGAGGGACAGAATCTTGAACAGTCAGGAGTAGAGGGTTCATAGATATGCCCTTTATTAGAGGAGGTCCTAGCTCCACTTGGACCTAGACAAGAAGTTGAGCAGGTGGTAGTTAGAGAGCATGATAGATCTCCAAGGAGAGTAGATGATACAGTGCATCAGGATGCTATTACTATAGGACACATGCACAATTTTTTGAGGGCATTCCCTCCTACTTTTGATGGTACAAGAGGTGGATTAGAGGCAGAGACCTGGCTATTGGACTTGGGTAGATGTTTCGACATGCACCCATACGGTAGTAATACTCGAGCAAGATGCGCTATCATGCATCTGAGAGGATTCGTCTCTACTTGGTGGCACCTGGAGGAGCAGAAGCTCCACTTAGATATTGGGTCAGTGTCTTGGGAGATGTTTCTGGAGAGGTTTAGAGCACGGTTCCTATCGGAACACTAGAGACAACGACGGGCTGACAAGTTTCCTGATTTACGTCAGTTGGCTCTATCTGTTGAGCAATATGAATGTAGATTCTATGAACTCAAGCAGTATGCAGGTATTGGCGATGATGAGCCTATGCTAGTACAACAATTCATCAGGGGTTTAAATGCCCCCATTAGTGGTGGAGTCAGAGTCTTTGAGCTAAAGACTATGGAAGTTGCTATGGAGAAGGCTCGTATAGTGGAAGAGAACCTAGTTATGGCGTTAGGTGGTCACACAGGAGTACAGATAGGCAGTGCTCCTGCAGCAGGTTTAAGTCCATGGGGTGGACAGGCATAGACAAGGGTTTCCTTTAGGAACCAATAGACACCCTCTAAGGGTGGGCAACAACAGCAGCAACGTACACCTCAAAAGAATAATAATCCACAACCATAACAAGGTAATAGCCTGCAGTCAGGAAAGAACCGCAATTGGTGGTGCAACAAGCACAATAGACAGGATCAACTTGCTCAGAGTGCTCAGTCTACTATCAATAGAGGTAGTTTCCAGCAATCCAATGCACCTTCGAGTGGCAGAGGATTCGGTAGAGGCACTGGCTGTTACTTGTGTGGACAGCAGGGACACATTGCTAGGCAGTGTCTGATGAGAGGTTCTTCTGGTTTTGGGCCTCGACCTACAGTTTCAGAGCCTATAGTGGGTGATGTAGGATGATCACATACAGTTTATGCTATGGTTAATGACTGCCAAGCCGATCACCAGGACACAGTGGTCGAGACTTCAGGTAAGTTACATGGTGTTAGTATTTCTATTCTTTTTGATTTTGGAGCTACCGACTCCTTTATTTCACCTACCATCGTTGAGCGATGTGGTCTTGTGGCGATAAAACAAGGCAGTAAGTGGCAGGTAGAATTTTCCTCTTAGGTGAAAGTAGTAGTAGAGAACCTTGTACATAATTGTGAACTTAAAATTTGTATGTTAACTACCTTAGTAGATCTTCACGTTACACCTTTAGGATCGTATGACATAGTTTTAGGTATGGATTGGTTAGCATCTCATCATGCTATAATTGACTGTCAACTTAAGACAGTTAGTTGCATTAATGATTTAGGTACGAAAGTGGAAATTATAGGTATACAAAGACCTATCTCTTTGCGGATGATATCTGCTATGCAATTAAAGAGATGTCTTCGTCAGGGTTGTCAACTATTTGCAACAATAGTTACTGATTTGGAAGAAGGTGAGAGTTGAGAGATATCTCTTGATGATCATCCTATTCTTAGGGAATTCGCTGATGTGTTTCCTGATGATATACCTGGAATGCCACTGAAGAGGGATATTGATTTTAGAGTTGATTTAGTTCCTGGAGCAGAGCCTATATCTAGAGCTCCATATAGAATGAGGACTCAGGAGTTAGAGGAACTTCGTATTCAGTTAGAGGAACTATTAGAAAAGGGTTTTATCCGTCCGAGTGTTTCCCCTTGGGGAGCACCTGTCATCTTCATAAAGAAGAAGGATGGGTCACTTAGATTGTGCATTGACTATCATCAATTGAACAAGGTTACAATTAAGAATCGTTATCCATTGCCTAGAATCAATGATCTTTTTGATGAGATCAAGGGAGCTAATGTGTTCTCTAAAATCGATTGGAAATCTGGTTATCATCAATTGCGAATTGTTGAAGCTGACATTCATAAAACTGCATTTTGAACTCGTTATGGGCACTATGAATTCATAGTAGTATTGTTTGGGTTAACGAACACACCATAAGTATTCATGAGTTTAATGAATGGTTTTTTTCATACATACTTTGATCGCTTTGTCCTTGTATTTCTCGATGATATTTTGATCTATTCGAGAAACATGAAGGAGCATGAAGAACACTTGAGATAGGTATTGCAATGTTTAATGGATTAATAAATTTAGAGCTTCAATTTTATTTGTGTAGGTACACGAGCATATCAAATAAACTTAGGGTTGATGGCTTGTGAAGAAAGTGTCATGAGATATACTTTAGTAAATTAGTATGTGATATGTTGTGGAATTGGGATGAGATAGATGGTTTAGGGATGTAGAGGATGTAAAGGGCATAAATATTAAGAGAATTTTGAAGTCACAGGTAGGGAAAGATAAAATTTAATACATGTTAAAAAAAATAGGAAATGAAAGAATGGTGGGGATATGAGGAGAAAAGTGGAATGCAGAGGTTTAAGGAACACATTGAATGCTAAAAGTAATATAAATAAAGTTAAAGGGGAAGAGAATAAATGATTTATAGGTAGGTAGGAAGAAATAATAAACTTAAGAGAATAAAAAGATGATATCTTTATGAATTTTGATAGCTTAAGGTGGGTGCTTCTAGCTACCCCTTATAATGGTATGGATCACATGCCCCACCTTTACATATGAACAATATGCACTACCAAATCAAGAAGAGGACTACTTGAATCAAATATTAATTGGAAAGTATTGAGAAATAATTAATAAAATACCTCATTGAGTTTTAATGTAATAGATGGATTGTCAATGTGTTGTAATAGATACTTCTAAGTTTTATAGGTAATAAATTCATTTCAAAATCTTGCTAAAGCTTATCAATCCACTTTATAGCAAAAGAAAATTACATTCAATTATGCATGACTATCAATATGCTCATTACATATTATTGTGTGATTGCTAGTTTAAAAAATATGATAGAAATATCAATTTTTAATCTTTTTGACAATCTTCGCAAAAAGACAATTATAATTCTTTCTCATATGATAAGAATGCTAATTTTTAATCATTTGCATATGATTAGAATATACTAAACTTAGATTTACAACTTCTCATAATTATACCATAGTAAGAGAAAGTTGTTTGACAAAGGTGGAGATTTAAATAAAATAGAATATTCAAAATAAAACTTATATAATGTAATAACTACTTATTAATTTAGAAAATCAAACAAAATAATCTATTTGCAAAACTGAATTATGAAAACAGTTTCAATAATAATTACAATTTATTACTTAAATATAATTATAAAAATTCAATTCATTACATTTAAAAAAAATACAATTTAAATTATTAAAACATTAATTAAAATTTATATCATTATAGTTATAATTTTAATTAGGAAATTGTCTTTCATATCGAAGTTTCATGAACACGCGTATTACAACTTACAATGTAATTTCTAATTAAAATTTAAATCAAAATTATGAATTTCTAATTAGTGCACCCATTTCAAGTCAGCCTACTTGAATAGACATGCCACAAATAGAACGACAGCAACGACAATAATTACTCAAGTAGACTTTGTTAAAAGGAGAACAAAGCATTTACTAAAAGGAGGTCTTCCCACTCGGTGGTCTCTTCCTTGTTTTATTTAATAGACGACAGCAACTTCAGTTTCACAATCTGATTTATCTTACGCGAATTTGGCCTTAATGCTCTCCACAAGTTTTTGACCGATGCGGAAAGCCTTGCTCAATACGGAATCGGGGATAGGGGGATTCGCTGCAAACAGAGAATTGGCGATAACCTGAACTCCGGGAAGCTGGCTGCTCAATCCAGATATCACCACTGCATTTTCTTTCCCCACATTCTGCTGGAAATGCACCAGTGCCTTTGGAAACACAAACACATCTCCGTTCTCCAACGTTTTGCTGAAGAGCTTGTTGGTGGTGTCAATAAACCCCACAAAAAGCTCTCCTTCCAGTACAACAAGAATTTCAGTGGCTCTTGGGTGTGTGTGGGGAGGATTTATTCCACCCACTGCGAAATCGATGCGGGCCAACGATATTCCGAACGTATTAAGGCCTGGTATCTGAGTAACAAAAGCCTGCGTTACGTTGGAGCCGACTGCATTGTTGGTGTTCCCTGGCTGCCCAAGTCCCCGGAAGAAGAAGTCGTCTGCTGAAACTTCCATTGGGTTTTTGCAAACGAACCCGTTCACCAAAACTGTTTAAATCAATTGGTTAGCAAATCGTCTAATAAGCAAATAATAACACACCACTGTATAAAGTTATGTACTCACCTTTGCTGTTCATGTCGGCAACGCAGAAATCTTGCAATGGATCGGAATCGGCTGCCATGACTGTGTCGCTGTAACAACATATCAACAGAAGAAGTCCCAACGCGAAGTAAATCATGCGGTTAGCCATTATAATAGAAACACAGAAGAAGCAGACAGAACAGCCAAGGATATAAATGTGTAATTGAATTGTGTGTTACAAGCCCATTACATGTCTATTATATAGTCAAAACTTTAACTACTCCCCAAGGAATAATTCATCTTGACTCTGCATAATGTCGCTCGCCTTGTAATATAATATACTTGTACAAGAGTTGTTGATCTTTCGTTATTCGAATGCGATGGTCGTCGGAGTGATGACGTAAGCCACAAACCAATTCCGAAACTTCTCATAATATGTTTGTCAAATCGGAGCAGATAAGGTGTTCATAATATGAATGTTTAAACCAAAAAAATCACGAGCTGAGAAAATTAAATCCATATTGTTATCTGTGGTCTCTCAACTACAACCATATTTAATTCATACTGCAGTCCTGTACTGTCTATTGTTGTCATTTTCTATGTTATCTGTGGTGCTTAATAATGTGGAATTGTTGACTTTATTGGGAGGATTAGGTTTTCGAAGGAAATAATATATCGATTGTTCTGAAGACTCAGAAAATTGTCATAAGAGTTTATAAAATATTGTTGACAGTTTCTGCAGTCCGTTTTGCAGTCCAACAATTTGAAACTCCTGAGTTTATTGGAAGGGAAGAGTGTTAGAAACAAACTCCCTCGTTCGAGGATATAATCACGAGTTCCAAACTATTGAAAAGAATAAACAAATCTAATGGCCAATCTTGATAATATTCTGATTAAAGTTCGCATTCGGAAAATTTCTTTCTTCTTGTGTATTTATCTTTTACTTATTTCTTAGTGGTATATCGATTGAAAACTCGTTGACACTTAATGCTTTTTCTCTCTATAAAGTCCATTTATATTAGAATCATCACAGTGAAATTAGTTGTATTTTCTGTAGGGTCAAAATATAGTTTGAAAAAATACTAGAATTTTTAATATTAGATATAATAATTATTAGACAAATAAAATGAGTATTACGAGATATAGAATTAGCAAGAAAAACTAAACAATATGGACATACAAAAAGTAGAGGAACAACGACACAGTAAAAAAAAGCACCTATTTTTTATCAACCAGTTTCTAAAGCCCACTAGCAGCTTGCCATTCTTTGGTAAGAAATTTAGCCTAATCAATCAAAGAAACCTCTAAGGGGTCCCCTTTAAGAGTGCTAGTTTTGCTTCTTTGAGCTATAGACTTGGTCCTATTTCTTCTGGCTGGTCCCTCTTATATAGTCTTCATTTGCAACTTTTAAAGTGTATTTTGTAGAAAATAAAGACAAGTGGTTAAGTTTTATATGGTTTGCATGTTGAAATTGACAATCTAGGATAGGTTGTTGTTCAATTCGTTTCAATTATTCTACAAATTATGGAACTTGAACTCCAAGTTCTCCCAAATTTTGGAAGGTATAAATTTTTGTTTTACTTCCTATCATATGTCTTCATGAACTTCAACTAAAAATAAAAAGAAGGGAAAACTCATTTTCTTGTTATGAATTAGGTGGTTCAACATAGGGAAATGATATTAGTAGATTCATTTTCACTCGAATTCAAGTATAAATGATCTCATTAGCATTTCATCCACCTCTAACCATGGCTTGGGTAAGTCCTCAGTTTTGGAGCCATTTTGAAATCTTGAGACCTATGATGCCCTCCCAAAACTAAACTAGAAAAAAATACAACTAACTAACTAAATTTATTTAGTAATTAATAAAATAAAAGCAAAAATAACTTTTGTCCTACTAGAATCAATATAACAAGATAGTACAAGTTTACCAAAATTGAACAACAGGTTGTGAGTGCATTAACTAGCGTAAATGAAAGAAAACTCTTGAATCAATATAATCAGATAGCAAAGCCAACAATATGATTTAAGATGATCTATAATGAACTATAGAAGCATATCATATTTGAACATAACCATCAATTTGTATCAATTTGTAACTTGTAAATTTTAGAGGTGGCTTTTATTTCAAATTGTTGAGTAGAACTCATATCTATTTTGCTTAATTGTTTGACTTCTACATTCTGATCTAATTACTATGTTTTTAGTAGTCACAAGTCCCACTTTGAATGCACATACACAAACATCTAAATGGCAGTGATATGGATATTCAAGAATAAGAGCAACAAGAGTGTCAGACCAGCATGGGATAAACTTATAGCATAACTCGAACAAGGCCTGCAATCATTTTATATGCACTCTAATCATAGGCTCAGTTCTTTATACTCTGTATATGCTCTCTCGGCTAGATATAATCATACATACGTATGCTTTCATCGATAGCAATATATATATGCAACGATTGACGATGACATTCCTACCATGCATATTCTAATGATTTAAAAAAAAAACATACACAAAAACCTACGCAGGTAGCTATATACATAAAAGTGGTATGAGTATTCATGAATTTTATAAATTACTACATAAATTTAGTTAGTTGGTTGTATTTTTTCTAGTTTAGTTTTTGAAAGGCGTTACATTGATATCAGAGCTTTGATATTTCTTCTTGCATTTTCACATTTTAGCATGTACCAACTGAAAGCAATGTTTGGAAAGCTGATTCTCATTTTACCCTTCATTTTATTTTCATATTTGCTATTACAAGTACACAAACAAGGAGTTTTACAGTACAGAAGCACATTCCAGGTGTGAGTAGCTATTGTCAACCATTGTGAAAGCTTCATTTCAGCTCTGAAGGGCTTTGTATAAATCTGCATAAGGCTGGATAGTGCAAAGAAGAGCAAGGTACTTTTCATATATGAAGGAAAATGAATGGAGGAGATGCAATGACTATGCATTGAGTTAAGCACCAATCTAAGTTCTGGGTCCCATCTAACATGGATCAGCATAAACCACCTGATGTCTAGTGGGTTTCCGGAATGAGGCAACTCAAAATTAAATGCAGTGTTAACTAAATGGGAATGCATATAACAAATACTCTGTTCAAATAAAATGATATCTAAAAACATAAGTTAAAGCAACCGGTTTGACAATATTAACTAAAGGGGGGTAACCAAAGATACTAGTTAACGATGGAACCTTTTCCAAGATTGCGCATATAACTATTGTTTTGGACAGCTACGAATAAATTCTCAAAGTTAACATTGTATCGGCCAAAAATGACAAAGACGAGTCGTAACCATGCGATAGAAAATGATATAACATCAGCTAAGTTTCTATGCATAGACCACGGTGAGAGAAAGGTTAAGAAGTTATAAGTGGTTTAAAGATTAACACTGCCTCCCGATCAAGAAGGCGTTATAGCAATAAAAAAGAATAGATCTATAAAACTACAGTCTTTTTCTGCAAAACCAGGTATACTTTCTAAATTAGTGGAAGGTTTCTTCTAAAAAAATTCAAAACACATTGATAATACAATATATTTTTTCCACTAACAAATCTTTATATATAAAAGTACCTGGTTGAGACATTTTAATTATAATGCGATTGGTAGGAGAAAGGATCTGCATCAAATATTAGAGGTTTAAGCAGTTACACGCATTCAGTGCATTGATTGAATTTAATACAAAGTTTTATTGACCCGCCAGACTCAAGCATATGTTTCCTCATGTGCATCAAAGGCGTTTTGTAATGATATGCTTTACTTCACATAGCAAGTGTACTCATAAAGTGTTATAATTACAATGCAGTAGAAAGGAGCAAATATAGCTATGAGAAATTTGTAACCACAAGCCAAGGTGCCATGCAGGATAGGGAATACAATGTGATGCCAGAATACACAGTTGAAAGATGAGAAAGCAAGACGAGAAATGAGATCTCAAACCATTGGATAAATAAAGTGCCAAACGTAATGGTTTAACCTAATCTTGAATCCATTCCACATTGTTTCTAATTATGCATCTATTTTATCATTACTGCTACAGGGTACGCTATTGAAGATTTAGAACAAAAATCATTCTTCTTTAAAATTATGCACAAGTGAATATGGAGGGACACCATCTACCAAAAGTGAATATGGAGGGACACCATCTATTGTAAGTGAATATGGTTGGACACCATCCACCACATCTCAAGTTGAGAGTACATCATCACTCAAATTTGACAAAGAAGGTACGCCATCATCCCCATGTGAAAAAATAAGCCAATTGAAGAGGAACCTCAACCATCAAAAGAGAAAAGAAATTGGCAACACAAAGGGCATGAATGCAAAAGCATTGTGGTAAGACAGATTCAAATACCATAGTTGGAGACACACCCTCTACCACAAGTGAATACAAAGGGACAACATTATGCACAAGCGTATATGGAGGGACACCATCTACCACAAGTGAATATGGAGGGACACCATCTATTGTAAGTGAATATAGTTGGACACCATCCACCACATTTCAATTTGAGAGTACATCATCACTCAGATTTGACAAAGAAGGTACGCCATCATCCCCATGTGAACCTCAAGGTATGTTGTCTATTCCACTGTCGATTGAAGGTATGCAATCTAGCCCACCCCACTTAAATATTGATGAAATTCCTAATGTTGAGATGTATGTACCTAGGAGAACACCACCTAGAATTTTGCATAAAAAGCTAAAGTATTTGATTAATATTGATGAGGATATTTTGCAGCATATGGAAGGTAAGATTCTAGCACACACTTGTAGAAGATATGCTGATAAGATTTGGAAATTTTTCTTTGAAAGGCTAAATGAGACTGCAAGATGTCAACTATTTATTGAAATGATGTAGGGTATAATGTATAGAAACATCATGAAGACTCTTGGTTTGAGAACATTGAATGCTTCAAGTGAAAACACTATTGTGATGAATCTAATGGATGCTTATGAGAGTGTGGGTAAGACCTCATGCTCAAAGGATAGTAATGTCACCTGACGGGTCATTACATCGACATTGGTAAGTAGTCAAACAAAGAGAGCTTGCCTCATTAGAAAGACAAGTGAACAATTGAGAATTAATAGAAAAACTTTATCAAGATCCATTCAAAGGTGACAAAGAATTGAGGGCACCGATGCAAATGAATTATGGGCATTCTTAGGGAGACTACCATGAAAAGATATAAAAGTTGTTGAAGTATTGAGAACACTAATTGAAGAGTATTGAAAGAATAAAACAAGTCCATCTCTGAATCAAAAGGATGTGGTAAGAAGGAGAATCGGTATTCCAAACTGTGAGCCACATCCAAAGCATTTTTTTGATACGACTCAAACCCAATTTTTTCATAAATTTCAACAGGATTATCCTCAGATTAGTATTTGTCAAATATATTTTGAAATGATTAAACCTTTTTATGTCAAGATAAATGACACACACACTACTTGTTGTTGTAGACTACATAATGAATTCTCTAACCATTATGATGTTTATTGATCTATATGCTTATATTTGCATACTAATGATGTTTTGCAGGATTTTGGCATACAAGCCCCACCAACATCTTCAAGAGAGTTCTTATCGAAAAATTCATGTGAAATAGAGGATGGCCAAATATTCTACAAGATAGCATGCTTGGATGGTTCATGTCAGTATTGTTGTGGCTTGCAGTGTATGCTAGTATGTCAACATATGGAAAGCAAAGATGAGGTGGGATAGAAACTAGTAGAGTTCAAGAAGTATAAAATAATGGCATATGCTACAAAAGGTGGTATTCAAGCAAAAGGGTGTGATTTGGTTGTTCAAAATATTCCAGTGTATCAGTTTATATCCATGTTTTGTGACAATATAGTGTATGAGTATGCAAGGCATACCCATAGATCCCGATTGATGGACACAAAATTCAAGCTATGCAAGGACACTTTTCCAGTTGGTAGCATAGTTTTAGTGGTCAAATTTGTAGAGAACTACACTCTCTAGCCATAGCATGAGGTGCAGTCACAATATTACAACTCCAAATAGGTTTTGATATTTGTGCACATAACATTCATTCATGTAGCTGATAGTACAGATGACCAAAAGAAGGTATTAAGGGAGTATCACTTTTATATTAGTGATGATCACACACATTCTCTAGAGTTCATTCAAGGTTGCTTCCATATGTTCTACAATGATTTGGCTCAAAGGGGCATAACATACAGTCGACATTTAATATGGTAGGATAACTGTGCAGAATAGTTCAAGAACTCGCACATGTTCTACTAGTTGAGTAGGATGCACGTCATTATAGTTGTTCAACATATGTGGAAATTTTGTGAGGCTGAACATGGAAAGGGGAAGCATGATGGTACATGAGCATGTGTGAAAAGAGCATTAGCACAAGAAGAGTTAAAGTATAAAGAAAATGCAAAGTTGACAGGTGCAAAATCAATCATCGAGTAGTGTAATGCTTCGATGGGTCTAGGTAATGAAGGTATGTCTTTATTTCGTAGATTTTTTTGGTTGATGGATGATACTAACATTGCACCATATGAGGATTATTTTACACTAACATGATTGAGAGAGCTACACTCTTTCCTCAGCTTAGATGCAAGTTCATGGAATATCAAAACATGAAAGATGGCATGCTTTTGTTCTTCATGTACAATGCAAGCATTATAGGATGATTGTGAGTCAAAGGAGTGGGTTGAGAGATGGTCATTAAGTTATTTTAGCCCACTTCACATGTATCGCCCTCCAACAACATTGGAACTAACATAAATGGATTCATTGGTTGAATTTGACCACATATCAGATCTAGTTCAACCCGGTAATATATCTACTTGCTTAGTTTTTGAAATTCCTATTGTTATCTTACTTTGTAGTGTATTTGTAATGTTGACTGATTTCAAGAGATTTGTTGCACATATCAATGTAGGGCATATTTATGCAGTTATTGTAAATGAAGACAATGAAGAGGGAACAAACTATCACTTATGTCATTGTGTTGAGGCCAAAAAGAGATTGGAGGCCCCAATTATAGATGGAGAAAACATCGAATTCCCTACAGGCTTAGTTGTTGTTATTGGAACATGGTTTAAAAGGTACTGACATAAGAGTGTTAAATATTTGTTATTTTAGGAATTTGACATGCATCGAAGGATTCTTCATTAATCGAACCTTGTCGTGGCATCCAATGTTCATTTGACCAAATATGGGGGTAGACCTTAGAACAAGACGTTGTGGAAGGTTTGTGAGTTTGACCATGAGGCAGTACTTGACACAATAGAGAGTAGAGCAGAGCCAGATGGTTTGTTGGATTAATTTGTAAGTATGCACATTGGTTCTTATTAATTTATACTTGTACATGCACATTAATTTGTATGATGCCAATGCTATGATGCAAATGCTATCATCTAATGTTTATGTCATATTCTTTTACTTTGCCTATTTGTAAGTAACCTACTAAAAATTGATTGGTGTCCCCTTGTAGAAAATGCTGATTTATGAGCCATCCAAGAGAATCTCAACCAAAAGAGCAATGCAACATCCTTATTTTGATGATCTTGACAAATCTCAATTATGATTTTAAGCCTTTATAAAAGTGCATGTGAGGCTTAGCGAGGGAATTTCAAGTTATTTATTTGAAGTTAACCTTATCATGAACACCTATGATGTAGACATTATAAGAGCATCTTGAATTTCAAGTTATTCTATTCATGAGAGGTGTTGTGTGCAATATGTATCTTGAAACTCCCAATGAAGATGTATGGCCAGGAGTGACTGGCATGCCTATCCTCAATGGAAGCATCGAGATTTGTGCCTTCCCAACTTGGAACCAAATGGTGTGGATTTTTTGTTTGTAAGTACCTTCCATCTATTTTCATTTCATTTTCATTTTGAATCCTCTTTCTTTTTCTTCTTTTACTTTTCCTATTTGTAAGTAAACTACTAAAAATTGATTAGTGTCTCCTTGCAGAAAATGTTGATATATGATCCATCCAAGAGAATCTTAGCCAAAAAAGCAATGCAACATCCTTATTTTGATGATCTTAACAAATCTCAATTCTGATTTGAAGCCATTATAAAAGAGTGTGTGAAGCTTAGCGAGGGAATCTCAACTTATTCATTTGAAGTTAACCTCATCATGAGCACCTATTATGTAGACATTATAAGAGAATCTTGAATGTATGAGTGGCATTGCAAAAGATCTGTGAGAATGGAGTACCTAAGGCATTGTGCCTACAAGTACAAGCACTTGGGTTTCAAAACAGTGTATGAAGCATATTAGACAATTGTAGCACAAACAAAAGAATTAGGACAGCCAAATAAATCTCATTTTATTGTATACATCATATTATTCATATAGTGAGTGTAATAACCATTAATGGTTACTAATCATTCTTTTTCTTCTTTTATTCTCTCCCAATTATAGCTAGCACCAATTGGCTAACTTATTATAAAACTTCATTTATTAAAACAAATCAACCTAATGATTATATATAAATATCAATATAGCATACTCTCTATTCAAATAAACATTTTGTAATGAGATTTACTCAAATTTGGAAATTTATTGCTGCCCTCAAACATTTGTAATTCATGCAACGTAATCCCTTAACAATCCAAATTACAAAAGGGAATTTTTTTTTGACGACCTATTACCCAGATATCATGCTAGTTATAGGAATTATTTTTGAGCCTACATGAGCATGTTGGGAACCTCTACAATAACTTCTCTCAGTTTTTGTTATCTTGAAGTCATTTTCCTGTGGTGTCCAGTTTTCACTTGATGGAAAAAGTGTCAAATGCAAGTAGTGTAAATTTGCAAAGTAGTGCAACTTTCATTCTTTAACTCGTGTTACCAAGAAAACTACTCCAATGCATCCAAATGGGTATGTTTACACTAGGAATGGTCCTCTTTCGCACCCAGACATGCAGAATTGTTCTGAGCTACATTCAATTGACTCGATCCCTTAAGGGTCCAAAGTGCAAAAGGGTAGAAATAATTTATGGGCTATTACTAAGAAATCGTGACACTTAAAAACTCTTCATCTAAGCCTACGAGATTGCGTTAGTCCCCTGTATAATAACCTCTCTCAGTTTTTGTTATCTTAGAGTCATTTTCCCGTGGTGTCCAATTTTCACTTGATGGAAAAAGTATCAAATGCAAGCAGTGTAAAGTTTCAAAGTGGTGCAACTTTTGTTTTGCAGTTCATGTGACCAAACGGATTGTTCCAACACATCTGGATGGGTACATTTATGCTAGGCATGGTCCTCTTTTGCACCTAAACACATGAAATCGCTCTGAGCTACGCTCAACTGACTTGATCCCTTAAGGGTTCAAAGTGAAAAAGGACAACAATCTTTGACAGGCTATTACTCAGAAATCGTGACGCTTACGAACTCTTTGTCTAAGCCTATGGGATCACATTGGGTCCCTCTACAATAATCTCTCTCTTTTTTTGTTATTTCGGGGTCATTTTCCTGTGGTGTCTAGTTTTCACTTGATGGAAAAAGTGTCAAATGCAAGCAATGTAAAGTTGCAAAGTGGTGAAACTTTCATTCTGTAACTTGTGTGACCAAATGGATTGTTCCAATGCATCTGAGTATGCATTTTTACACTAGGCATGGTCCTCTTTCACACCCAAACATGCATAATCACTCAGAACTATGTTCAACTGACTTGATCCCTTGAGGGTCCAAAGTGCAAAAAGGAAACAATCTTTGATGAGCTATTACTTAGAAACCATGACACTTATGAAATATCCATATAATCCTATGAGATTTTTTTGGGCCCCTTTACAATAACCTCTCTCAGTTTTTGTTACCTTAGAGTCATTTTCTCATGGTCTTTAGTTTTCACTTGATGGAAAAAGTATCAAATGCAAGCAGTGTAAAGTTGCAAAGTGGTCCAACTTTCTTTTTGCAACTTGTGTGACCAAATGGACTATTCCAACACATCTGGATGGGTATTTTTATGCTAGGCATGGTCCCCTTTCACATCGAAACACGCGGAATTGCTCCAAGATACGTTCAAGTGGCTCGATCCCTTAAGGGTCCAAAGTGCAAAAGGGTAGAAATCTTTGATGGGATATTACTTGAAAATTGTGATGATTAAAAACTCTTCATATGAGCCTACAAGATTGTGTTGGGCCACTCTACAATAACCTCTCTTGATTTTTGTTATCTCAGAGTCATTTTCCTGTGGTGTCCAATTTTCACTTGATGGAAAAAGTGTAAAATTCCAGTAGTGTAAAGTTGCAAAGTGGTGCAACTTTCATTTTACAATTTGTGTGACCAAACATACTGTTCCAACACATCTAGATGGGTATGTTTACACTAGGGATGGTCCTCTTTCACACCCAAACACACAGAATCACTCCAAGCTACGTTCAACTGGCTCTATCCCTTAAGGGTCTAAAGTGCAAAAGGGCAACAATCTTTGATGGACTATTACTCAGAAACCGTGATGCTTACAAACTCTTCATATGATCCTATGGGATTGCGTTGGGCCCCTCTACAATAACCTCTTTTGGTTTTTATTATCTCAGAGTCATTTTCCCGTGGTGTCCAGTTTTCACTTGATGGAAGAAGTGTCAAATGCAAGTAGTGTAAAGTTGCAAAGTGGTGCAACTTTCATTCTGCAACTTGTGTGACCAAAAAAATTGTTCCAATGCATTCAAATGGGTACATTTACGCTACTCATGGTCCTCTTTCGTATCCAAACACACAGAATCACTCTGAGCCATGTTCAATCGACTTGATCCCTTAAGGGTCCAAAGTGCAAAAGGGCAACAATCTTTTCTAGGCTATTACTTAGAAACCGTGATGCTTACGAACTCTCTCTCTAATCCTATGGAATCATGTTGGGCCCCTCTACAATAACCTCTCCTAGTTTTTGTTATCTTAGAGTCATTTTGTTGTGGTGTCCAGTTTTCATTTGATGGAAAAAGTGTCCAATGCAAGCAGTGCAAAGTTACAAAGTGGTGGAACGTTCATTCTGCAACTTGTGTGACCAAACAAACTACTCCAACACATACCAATAGGTAAATTTACACTAGGAATGGTCCTCTTTCACACCCAAACACGTGAAATCACTCTGAGCTACATTCAACCAAATCGATCCCTTATGATGGCATGCAAAACAATCGAAAAGAGAAATATACACACGACGGTTGAGAAGTTCGAGTTTTACACACAAAAAGAATATGATCATCCGCAAGTCTAGCAAGCGTAAGAAATTTTTTAATTATCCTCCTTTCCCTTACAACAATATATAACCAATTTTAAATGCGTACAATGGTGGAACTTGGAAACATTTTATTTTTCCTCAATTAACAACTTTGGTTGTGAAGCATTTTGTCATTTTCATTTGAAATGATTTTCTATGTTTGAAAATTGGAGTCTAAGAGAAACAAGTGATGCTCTCACACACATTTATTATTTGGTGTGATAAATAAAGTTTCCACCCTTGAGTCCATTTCTTATTTGTATTATAAATTATAAAGATTTCTCCCAAGTCCATTTCCTATACAAGAAATAATACTGCAAAAAGTTGATATATGTACATCTTTTGACGTGTTTATATGGTGATGGATCAAGAACATAATAATTCATTCTGTACTATGAGGATTATGCTGTTAAAATGTTTAAAGACTATTCAAGATAAATGTTTGTATGATAATGTGTCAAGAAGTTAACTACTCATCATCTACTATGAATATTATGTTTTGCAAGTGTTGTGAAGATTATGTATCCTTTACTTAATTGAGTTGTTCCAATCAAAAGATTAAATATATTGGAATATTTTTATGAAACATCTCATGGAATACTATTTGAAAACGCGTTTTTTGCTTTTAGATAAAGCATTTCATGGAACTCTTTGGATTAAACTAAATTGAGATATGTAAGAGTAAGGGATCATTAGGAAATACATTTCTCAAGGATCTTAAATAAGCCTTCTCTCCCATTGTAATTTTGGGTGGATTATTGCTTTCAAAGTATTGGGAATGCTTTGCCTATTTTCTAGTTGGTAGTTGCCATTCTAGAAGGCTCATCTCTTGATGTATATTATACTCATTCTTAATCAATTATCTAGTTAATAATTAGTGCATTTATTTACAATTAATCTTTTCTTTTCAATTTGTACAATTTTAGAATTTGTAACTCTACTAGTATTCCTATAAAAATTGAAGTTGTTTAGCATCAACTAATAAAGCTATTTAGCATCAATCAATTAATATTTAAGACAACCATGAAGGACAACAATGATCAATAGGTAAAAGTATAGACTTGTGTCACCCTTTTGGCCAATCGTATGGATTCTATCGTACTAGTTTTGGCCAGAAGGGATTCGCCCAAGTAGGTTTCGGCCAAACCCACATGGTGACAACATGGAACCTACGTGGCTCTACTATTTTGGTTGAGTGAGTTTTGACTGAAACATACTCAGGCAAATCCCTTCCGAACGAATTAGTTCAATATAAATAAAAAAAAGCCGAGCATGTGCTCATTTTGCATGTTCGGTCGAAGAGATCGCAGGCCAAAACTAGTCGATCTAATCTTCTGTCTACAAAAACAAACAAACCCCAGGTTTTTTTGGCATTGAAGCATTTGATTTTGTGAGTGATTGTTAGCCAATAGTTTAGTTTTAATGTTTTGTTTTGCTCTTTGTTTGGAATAATTGATTTGTTGGAAGTTGTTAGTGTATCATTCAATTTAGTTTATGTTTTAAGTATGTGTTGGAAATAAATTTATCTGTTGCAAATGTCTGGAAAAGGTTGTGAATATTGGCTCTAAAGTGGGTATCATTCAATTTTTCTTTTGTTTGAATCATTCTGTGAAAATTGAAAGAAAAGGCCATGAATATGGGTTTACATTATTTTGGGGTTTTTCCCTCATATGAGTATTTTAATGGCGCAATAAAACCTTTGCACCCTCGATTATGGTGATTAGAAGGGTATCATTCAATTTTGTTTCTATTTTAAGTATTTGTTGCAAATAAGTCTATTGAAAACAACTAGAAAAGGCTGTGAATATTGTCTCTAAAGTGGGTATCATTCTATTTTGTTTCTATTTGGATTATTCCATGAATATTGAAAGAAAAGGCTATGAATAGGGTTTACATTATTTTGTGGTTTTTCCCTCATATGAGTATTTTAATGGCGCAATAATACCTTTGTACCATGGTGATTAGATTAATGTGAATACAATTCTCCATTAGAAGAGTGCACACAATGCATGTCCTATTATTGCAATTCAGCTTGAATGGTCCCTTTGGACTCGTGACATACAGGAAGACATAATCCTTGAATGCAGGTTTTTTCAAACTTGGCCAAGCATATTTTGTATGATTTAATTACTTGAATCACTAATAAAGTCAAGAATCAATTAATTTGACGTCAAGAACAAGTAATTTTTGATGTCAATGTTCATATCGATAGTATCATATGTTGTCACTATAGTTTCCATTTCTTTCCCACAAAAGATATATTTGCACTATGAGAATTATTGACCTTGGTATATGTCAAAGAGTTAGATGATTCTATATCCAAAATATCTACCTAATGTTCTTTATAGAAGAAATCTTCCAATTGGAAGGTAGTTAAAAAGATTCCTCAGGTATTAGTCCTTTGTCTACAATTAAGTTTGCTTGAGTGGTTCTTCCATCAAATGTTGATTCTTGTAGTTATCTTTAAGCAACAAGGTGAAACAAGGTTTTTAGGCTTCTTACCTAGGTGTCAAATGATTTCTAATTGACTTGGATAGTTCAATGTACGATTATTCAACATCGATATAAAATTTCTTATGTGCTAATTCAATGCAATTCCTTACTGAACTTGAACATGAATATTACTAAAAAATGATGTATCATACCTATGAGCTTGCCATTTATATCATGTGTATTCTAATTTCTTGCCCAGGTTTGTTTCTACCCTACTAAAAATTAATCTTTATATAATTTTGTGATTCCCTCATACTCAGGTTTACTAACATAGAATTAAGAAGGATGAAGAGCATAATGCGAACACTACTAGTAAGGAGATCTAGGACAATGTGGGTAAGGACAAAAAGATAGAAATTGACTTTGAAATAATAAAAAATGTTGTGAAGATAATCACTGAATAGAATAATAAAATGGAAAGACATAATTCTATCATTATCAACGCAATGATTGAAAAACTGGATAAAGCTCAACAGGGGTCCTTGGTTGTTGATTTGGAAGAAGTTAAAGATAAAAACCAGGAAGAGGACATAGGGATTTAGAAGAGAACCAGGGCTAATCTGCAAAGGAAGGCACCCCCTATGCCATAGATGATTCAAAATTTCAAGAAGGGAGTCTAGGATATGGAGGATCTGGAGGCCGAGACTGAGAAAGTTCTAAAGACTCTGGATTAGTTGCTGCTGGTTTTTTGGTCTGTGTCTCGGTTGGATTTTTGGTGGTCCTTTCTAGTTTTTTTTGGCTAGCTGCTATTTTTTCAGGGTTTTTCTTTCTTTGCAACATGTTTAATTCAGAGGAATTTTTTTTCCTTTCCTATATTTTTTTGTAAACTTTGTGGTTTCGGGTCCCTATAAAACCCATTTTTCCCTTTATCAAAAACATAGAATTAACATGTTTGCTTTGCTGGAGATGAAACCAGAATGATAGAAATGAACAATTGAGCCAAGAACACAAAACACCATATCATGGTCCATAAGACTGACACAAGATATTCTCTTTTTAGAAGCTTGAGGTTGTGTGGAGCTATGTCAACTGAAACTAGCAAGATTACAAGTTGAGGATATTCATGGAGTAGTCAAGAACATTTTGGGACTATATCAGAACCTCTACAACATGTCTCCTAGCTTGCTCTGCTCTATAACTTTCCAAACTACTTTGTAACCTCTCCTACACTTCATTGGAATGCATGCCATTTTTAGATCCAACTCTGAAACAAGATAGATGCCCATTGAAAGAGCCCAAAAGGCATATTTACACATACATTGGATCAATAAATTGATTTAGAAGACTCAAAATGGCATTTCATCTTGACAATTGGGATGTGGAAAGTGTCACATTTAAGTGCATTTAACATCCATACAGTCTGCTCGATACATTCAATAGTTGAATGTTTTGATTCACTCATTGGGGTTCAAATATACTCGACAAATTCTTTGGCCAACAAAAGTGACTCATCACTGTGCTTCAAATTTATAGATGTTGAATAGTTTTTGGAGCCATCCTTAGAGACTACATCAACTTCAAATTTATTTATCTACCTGCATCATTTTTTATGCCATCATCCTTTGAAGGGAAAATGTGAACATTTGATTCTAATTTGAATGCCATTTTGGTAACACAAACCATCCAACTAAATTATCACTGAATTCATCACAATTGATGATATTTACTTCATTCCCATGGAACAAACATAGCATTGAGCCATGTCCAGCATGACTACCTAGCTTCAATTTTAGAAAGAGATTTTTTTTTTTAAATTTCAATAAGGTAATTCAAACTAAAATATATCTCTAATTGAGCAATCCAATAGTAAAATATTTTAGCATCAATTTAACACTTATATAGATGAATTTCCATATTGGCCTCCACTCTAAAAATGGGAGGGTATGCGGATTCTCTTCTTAGATGAATTTCCATATTGGCCTCCACTCTAAACTTGGATGGTATGAGGATGCTCTTCTTGGATTCTTGATCCTTTAACTCTTCATTTTTGTTTGGTATCTTCATAGATTCTTTTGACTTTTCCATGAGTACCTCCATTATTTTATTTATTATTTCAACCTTTCTCATAGAAGAAATAATTTTTACAAATGTCCACAGATGAAAAAAACATGTCAATAGGACTAGAGGATACAATAATTAACTTGATGGATACATCCTGCACCAACTTGTTGAAACTTTATACACCACCATGAGGCACTCTACCTTTCTTTTCAAGAGTCATATGATTTTAGTTGGTTTACTCCAACTTGTGATGAAGAAGAGAACACAAACTCTTCCAATTACACCCAAATACAAATTACAAAATATTCCCTAACGATTAACACCATAATTGACAATAACTTGTATCAATTTTGGAATCGATTTACAAACATCATACCAAAAACTCCCAAATTCAAAAACAATATAAATGAAATGAGAGAAATCTAAAAATAAGAAATATGGCATGGTTGATAAGAGGGCATTAGTTGGTCCAAACCTTTTGGTTCATCCAAAATGTTTGGACCAACTAATGCTCTCTTATCAACCACAATGATTTGCAAATAAATTAATTACAACAATTTATTAGTTATGTAAATGGGTAGGTGAAATTAGTTAAAGTAAAAAATTTGGTGCCTATAATGTATTTTTGGTCCCTACAATGTATTTCATTTAAATGCATGATTTTATGAATATATTTAAGTGGTGCATTTAAATATTTATTATTAAATACATTGTGTTAGGAAACAAAATTTCTTTCACTTATCTATTCACATAACTCCAATTAATACAATTCAAAGATTATTTCATTAAATTATTTTATTGATCATTTATTGTATTCAATGTATACCATCATGGAGAATGGAAAAGAGCCAATTATTACTCTTCCAAATTATTTTAATAAATTGCTATTTAATATTATTTTATATTTGATTGATCATTTAATGTACATTTAATGTGGGAAAACTTGGGTTCAAAATGTATTTGTAGACTCACTCTTTGACATGTCAGCCTTAGTCAATTCACTTGAACATGCAAAGTGCCAATCAAATATAGAAGAATGTTAAATAATTAATTTATTGAAATAATTTGGAAGGGTAATAATTGAACTTTTTAGATGCCTCACACTAAATGAATGTTTAATAGGTCATGCTTGGTGATGGTGTACATTCAATACAATAATTGATCAATCAGATACATTATTGAAATAATCTTGGAAGGGTAGTAGTTGGAGTTTATGTGAATGGATAAATGAAACTAATAGTAGAAATTTTGGTGCCTACAATGTATTTTAGGATATGACTTACAACTAGATATAATTTTATTTAAATGAATTGATTTTATGAATATATTTAAGTGGTGCATTTAAATGAGACTATAGTCATACTCGTACATTAAGTTGTAAGTCATATCCTAAAATACATTGTGTTAGGTAACAAAATTTCTTTCACTTATCTATTCACATAACTCCAATTAATACCCTTTGAAGATTATTTCAATAAAGTATTTGATTGATCATTTATTGTATTCAATGTATACCATCATGGAGAATGGTGAAAATGACCAATTATTACTCTTCCAAATTATTTTAATAAATGGTTATTTAATATTCTTTTGTATTTGATTGATCATTTAATGTATTGAATGTGGGAAAACTTGGGTTCAAAATGTATTTTTAGACTCACTCTTTGACATATCAGCCTTAGTCAATTCACTTGAACATGCAAAATGCCAATCAAATATAGAAGAATATTAAATAATTAATTTATTCAAATAACTTGGAAGGGTAATAATTGACCTTTTTAGATGCCTCACACTAGATGAATGTTTAATAGGTCATGCTTGGTGGTGGTGTACACGTAATAAAATAATTGATCAATCAAATACTTTATTGATATATTCTTGGAAGGACAGTAGTTGGAGTTTATGTGAATGGATAAATGAAACTAATAGTAGAAATTTTGACCTTCCTACAATGTATTTTAGGATATGACTTACAACTAGATATAATTTCATTTAAATGCATTTATTTTATGAATATATTTAAGTGGTGCATTTAAATGAAACTATAGTCATACTTGTACATTAAATTGTAAGTCATATCCTAAAATACATTGTATTAAAGGAAACAAAATTTATTTCACTTATCTATTCACATAACTCAAATTAATACCCTTCGAAGATTATTTCAATAAATTATTTCATTGATCATTTATTGTATTCAATGTATACCATCATTGAGAGTGGCGAAAAGGGCCAATTATTACTCTTCCAAATTATTTTAATAAATGGTTATCTAATATTCTTTTGTATTTGATTGATCATTTAATGTATTGAATGTGGGAAAACTTGGGTTCAAAATGTATTTGTAGACTCACTCGTTCAATTCACTTGAACATGCAAAATAGCAATCAAATATAGAAGAATATTAAAAAATTAATTTATTCAAATAATTTGGAAGGGTAATAATTGACCTTTTTAGATGCTTCACACTAAATGAATGTTTAATGGGTCATGCTTGGTGATGGTGTACATTCAATACAATAATTGATCAATTAAATAAGTTTTATTGAAATAATCTTGGAAGGGTAGTAGTTGGAGTTTATGTGAATGGATAAATGAAACTAATAGTAGAAGTTTTGGTGCCTACAATGCATTTTAGGATATGACTTAATACAACTAGATATAATTTCATTTAAATGCATTTATTTTATGAATATATTTAAGTGGTGCATTTAAATGAGACTATAGTCACACTCGTACATTCAGTTGTAAGTCATATCCTAAAATACATTGTCTTAAAGACAACGAAATTTCTTTCACTTATCTATTCACATAACTCCAATTAATACCCTTCAAAGATTATTTCAATAAAGTATTTGATTGATCATTTATTGTATTCAGTGTATACCATCATGGAGAATGGCGAATAGGGCTAATTATCACTCTTCTAAATTATTTTATAAATGGTTATTTAATATTCTTTTGTATTTGATTGATCATTTAATGTATTGAATGTGAGAAAACTTGGGTTCAAAATGTATTTGTAGACTCACTCTTTGACATATCAACCTTCGAATGTAGTCAATTCATTGAACATACAAAATGCCAATCAAATATAGAATATTAAATAACAATTTATTGAAATAATTTGGAAGGGTAATATTTGGGATTTTTGGATGCCTCACACTAAGTTAATGTTTAATAGGTCATTCTTGGTGATGGTGTACATTCAATACAATAATTTATTAGTCAAATACTTTATTGAAATAATCTTGGAAGGGTAGTAATTTGATTTTATGTAAATGGATAAGTGAAACTAGTTATAGTAGACATTTTGGTGCCTAGCACAATGCATTTTAGGATATATGACTTACAAATTAATGTAAGAAAGTTTTTAGGCTATATAATTTAATTTAAATGCAAAACTTAAACATATTTATAAAATCATGCATTTAAATGAAATTATAGAGTTGTTTTTGTATACACCTAAAAATGGTCACATCATATTGTCTGGTAATTAATTAAATATTTTTAATATTTAATTAAAATCTTTGAATTCTATCTGCGTATAAATAAATTTAAATAATTTATTTATATTTCTTCCATATTTTGATTAAATAAATAAGTTTATTTAATCATCTTTTCGTATTCATTTCTTAATTAATTAAATAAATATTACGATTTATTTATATTAATTATCGATAATCTTCGTTTGAATATCTTATTCAAATAAAGATTAAAATATTATTCTTATTCTAAATATCATTTACAATTAAATATTCCAAAATATTTAATTATTCCCTCTAATTCAATATTCCAAAATCATTTCAAAATTCTTCAAAAATCTATTTATAATTAAATATTTCCAAAAATATTTAATTAAATCTTCTAAAATTTCAAATTCTTCTAAAGTCATATTACAATTAAATATTTCAAAATATTTAATTAAATCTTCCATAGTTTTTTAAAAATCAAAAATCAAAATGCAATAAATTAAATTATATAAATTTATTTATTTATTTAATTTGGGATTTATCTTCAACTCCCGGGAAGCAAACAGTTAAAACAGAAAATTAAATTTCTCTATTTCTGTGTAGGCTTGTTCTCGTGGGTTGAAGACAAGAATCCATCCTTCTCTCCAACCTCTCAACCTCTCCCATTTTCTTCTCAACCTCTCCATCTCTCACCATGCAAACTTACCAGACAATCTTACAGCCGTAGATTCTTGCCACCCGGGATGGAGCCTGCAAAAATCTATAAATACAGCTGCCAGGAGCTCCAAATGATATAGAAATTTTAAGCAGGAAAACTATAATGGAATTACAAGTAATAATAGCATTCATAGCATAAGTCTTTTTAGCATAGAGATGCATAGCAATAGCAATAGAATCATGATATATTTCATTCCACATTACATGCATAATCCATTAATCCCGTATCAGTATAGAGCCAATCCCATCTTCCTGACATATAGAATGGATTTCATTTTGCATTTCGTTCTACAAGTTTCATTTGAAGGAAGCCAAAACACACAATCTGAGAGCAAAGCTTCAAAGAATCAGCATAGATAGAGAAAATGGAGCGATTCCCGAAGGAATTTTGTTTATTTAAATTTATTTCAATTTCTTTAGATTAAGGTTTCATTTAGTGTTATGTTTTCAATTAGATTAACATAAATAAACATACACATTTTTGGCGCCCACCGTGGGGCCCAAACCCCCTTTTTAATGTTTTATTTGCAGTTTCTTTTTGGCTTGATTCTGAGTAAAACAGATAAGCCGCCCGGACAACCGTTTAAAGGGGAATGTCATCTCGGGTTTAAGCATATGAAGAGTCTGTTCTGGCCGCCCATAATCTATTTTATAGCGCAGAAGTGATCATCTGCGATTGCGTGATCATCTTTGCAGCGCCCGTAATCATTATTGCAGCACCTGTAATCATTATTGCAAAGCCCATAATCCGTCTTGCAGCGTCCCTAATTAGTATTCCAGCACCCTTAATTAGTCTTGCAGTGCCCGTAAAGCTTCTTGCAGCGCCTTTAATGCCTGTTGCAGTGCAAATTTTTAAAGACTGTATTCTGTAATCTGTAACTCTAGATTAGTTTAACTGAGGATTCCAAAGCGCCAGCCCTTGAGGCGGTTAATTTTATAGCATAAAACTGTAATCCTAGAATTGAATCATTTAAAGCATAAAAAGAACCAATCCTAGGGTAGTCATTTTAAGCATAAAATTAACCAATCCTAGGGTAGTCATCTAAGGTAAAACGAAGCAATCCTAGGGTAGACACTTCATCTTTCAATTTGGGCTTAAAATGAATTTTCTTTTTATGTGAAGCAAAATCTTCACTTAGTTTAGAAAATTTTCATTTGGTGCTTAACAATTGAACCTTTGTTTGCTTTGTCTTCGGTGATAGGCCTATGCTCTCCCCTTAACTGGGTGATCAAAATGCCAAACTCACCTATTTCCTTTTATGCATTTTACAGCTTTTGTTAAAACCTTGTAGAGAGCCTGCTCTTGTGGGAAAAAGTACTCACCCAAGAGGAACGACTCAAGTGGGTTCAAGCCAAAGCCAGGCTATTCCACCCCACTCTAAAATTTAAAGCAAAATTGGGGAAACCTTCTTTTGACGGTAGTGTGCATTGATAGCCATCCCCAAAGCCTTTGTTCTAAAGGTAGGGAGGTCTCTCGAGGGAGTCTATTATTTTTCAGCACCCGAGCGGAAACCCTTACTCTGAACCTAGTGCTTAGTAACCTAAGCTGTCGATTTCAAACATTATTTCAATCACGGTCACGGGGGGAGAGGGAAGAATCTACCCCCAAGATACTCACCATATAACTGCCAAGAGTTATTTTGCTTTCGAGAGGATCCGGTATCCACTTCCGTCACTCACGATACGCTGGAAAAAAGACAAAAACACGGGCGCCCTTTCGAGGGTGACATGGCTATGTGAGTCGACGCAGTTCTAAGATGTGGGCTGTTGATTGATATGATGACCTACTTGAGAACTAAGAGTGAGTCTGTATGAAGTGCCTATCATGTGTAAAACCCGTTAAAACATTTTTTTTTAACAACATTTTGGTTATACACTTGATTTTTAGTATAGGACTTAAGACAACCATTTTACAAGTTGTTTGATGTGTTCTCAATACATTAATTCAGATAAGATCATCCAAAACACTCCTTATCACATTGAGTAATCTCATGTTACGAGATTGGAAATCCACAAAGTTTGTAAAGAAATCCGTTTTCAAAAGGATTAAGAAGCCAAAGAAACCCCTCAATCATAAGAAACTATTGAAGAAGCAATGATTCTTATATCAAAGCCAAAAAGTTTTACTCAAATATAGAACCTTTCTTCATAGGTATCATGATTGTGTTAGAGGTCTTTCAGATGATTATGCCATAGAACCTTTGTATTCACAAGCTTACTTTCAAAGAAGAGCACTTTCTCAAAGGCATAACCATGATCAGCGCATCGTTTTCGGTTATATTCCCCAACCCGCAATCAGATATTCTACCGTCCAAATCAAATTTGCAATGAGAGAACTTAGAATACATTAGGCATCTATCCTTAAAATCCATCCTTTTACAAAGCCATGATCAAAATTTCATAAGAGTGCAAAATCATCCCTTTTCTTGATCTTTTGCTTATATTCCCATCGCAGATTTTCATCCTTTCCTTGGGAACAACACAAGCTACAAAGTTAGAAATTTTTTTAGAATCCATAGAATCTTCATTCTATCGACTTTCATATATATATCACACATAAATTGCTATTTCCTCTTTTGATCCAAAGTGGAAGGTAGAATTTAAGAGCAAAATCTATGCACATCTTCACAGAGATCTCAAAAACAAATGGAAAAGGCGAAGGAGAAACCACAACCAGTAAAATGGGTGACCAAAATGAAAAAGAAGAGGAAACATTTAATCTTGATGTGTTAACAGAAGAAAAGCTTCAAGAAGCAGAACAAGATCCTCAATTCCATACTCTTATGGAAAGAATTCTAGAACATAATAAAGAAAAATATTTTCTTTCATTAGCTAATCAAGGAGCTAAATTGCCTCACACCTTTGACATAGAAGGGATTAAACAAAATCTTGAAACTCCTCCTACTGACTTTAGTGCTCTTAACCAACAGATAAAAGAATTACAAAAGAGGCAAATAAAATACAAGGAGGTACAACTCAAAAGAAATATGTTTTGGAGGGCATATCTCCTTATCCATTTGATAAAGTCTTCAAATGATCCCATTTCCAAAGACATTGCAGAAATTCCTAAATTATGATAGGTATAATGGAAAAATAGTCCATTGACCATGTTAGAGTTCGAAACATGGAGATCTTAGATTAGCCTATAGCTGATGCCAGTCGGTTGTTGCCATTTGGTGTACAATCCATGGAGTGGCTTTCAAAATCCTCCACCTATCAAAATTTTGAGGGAGTTGATAAATTAGTTTATCTCACAATACTCTACAACATTCAACGCAAATAACAATGCTTGATCTTTGTAAGAAGTGGAGAACAAAAGCGAGGAGAACCCTTTACTACATTTTTACAAAGATGGAGAAGATTATTTGCACGATATTCTCGTCCTATTCCTGAAAAGGAAAAGATGGATATTTTTATCAATAGTCTTGATCCAGAATTAAGCTATAGGCTCAATCTTCATTGTCCTCATAACTTTGAAAAACTGATTGAAAATGCAATCACTATTGAAGGGGCTTAGTTAAAAGGGTAGTAAAACCCGATAATCAAGTACATCAAATCAAAACAACAACGATAAAAAAGGTTTTGGAATAGAAACAAAAATATTTATTAATGATGTAAGCACAGTGGATGCAAATAATTCCTGAACAAGACCATGCATTTTCAATCTATCAAGTGCTCCACGAAACAATCCAAAAGGAAATACAATTCAACAAGGAAACAACAATCAACAAGGACAAATTTCCAAGCAAGAAAACATGACCAATCAAAATACCAATCAAAATCATGGTAATTTCAATAGTAGTCTTGGCAATGCCCAAACATCAAATCTGTCTAGACCTTCATTCTTTTCAAATTGATGGACTTTTACTGCTTTGGGTCAATCTCTTGAGTCTGCTTTCAAGGAGCTTCTTGATAATAAGGTTATCACCTTACCACCACAAAGAGATTATGAGCCACAAGTCAAACCGCCATCATGGAATGACTCATATTATTGCAATTATCATTGATGTAAGGGTCATAGAACAAACAATTTTCAAGCTTTGAAAAATCTAGTATAAGATTTAATTAACAATGGTACCATTACAATTGAGGCACATCATACCAATGATGATCATCAAGCATTTAAAGATCCTTTTGCCAAACTGCAAAGGGGAAACATGGATGCAAAGCCAAAGCATACATAATGGTAAGAGACAATATAATCCGTCCACCACATTTCCACCGCAGGATGATAATCCAGTTAATCTTATCAAAATCAAAGAGAAAACAAGAATATCAACAGGTTAATGCTGACCCAACAAGAGGAGTCAAACAAAGGGTTGTTTCAAAGGAAGTTCATCTAAAACAACTATTTCTTCTCAACTTTCGATTATAATCCGGATTTGATCAATTGAGAAAAACATCAGCTCAAATTTCCATTCTTAAACTTCTCAAAATATCCCCCATACACAAGAATATTTTAGAAGAAGCTCTTGTAAACACAACTGTTGATACTGATCTAGATGAAAACAAATTTCAAGCCATGGTGGGACATTTATCTTCCCCCACTTGTCTTTCATTTTCCGACAAAGATGATGCCTCTATGACACATCCACATAATTCCTCGCTCTATCTTGAAGTCATGATCCATAAACATCGAATTGGACGTGTCTTAATAGATGGAGGAGCCGGTTTGAATATTTGTACCTTAAAATTAATAAATGCCTTAGGAATATCAGAAAATGAAATTGATCCACAAAGGAATATAACCATCAAGGCATATGATGATGAAGAAAGAGCTTCTAAAGGATTAATATTACTACCTATCAGAGTGGGACCTGTTGTGAAGAATACATTTTGTCAGGTTCTAGATCAAGATCTGTCTTATAACATACTTTTGGGTCGTCCGTGGATCCATGATATGCAAGCAGTACCATCAACATACCATCAATGTAACAAGTTTCCATATGATGGACAAGAAATAACTATACAAGCTGATTACAATAGTGCCCAAACTTGTTCAAATCTTAGAGTAACTCAAGATGTCTTTGTGCCACACAATAGAGAAGCTCTTGCTGTTTCTTCTTCCAATCTACAAGTCCAATTGCAAGAATTAACAAAGAATCTTGATACTAAGCTGAAGTTTAAAGACAAAGGAATAGGTGAATATTCACTATCTCTTTCTACTTTACCTCCTTCTCCAAGATCACATGGTTTGCCAACTTTATCAAATCAAAAGATTGCAACCACTTCTACATCTCAAGCTTCCGTGCCAATCACAAAGTTTGATAGAAAATTCATTAGA
>VDFB02138019.1:0-66027 GCA_007258455.2 Sequoia sempervirens
GGTACATCTTGCCCTCGAGAACGAGACAACTGCTGAACATATCCAATTAACGCCTTGTGTTCTCGTTTCAACGTCTTATATTTTCCTTCCTTCTTGAATAACCTATCCTTGAGGGCAAGGAAGGAGTTATCACACTCCTCAACAATCTGTGCACCAGTAGGGCGTCCCAAGTCCAGAGTCGTGACCACATAATTCTCAGGAACTGCTTCATTCCGGTCACACTCAACTCGTGGGACAGCTACGTGAAGGGTACGAGAGCCATCCTCCTCAGTGGAAATCTTTGAAAATTTCCTTGCCTTCTTCTTCGGTGGAGGTGCACTGATCCTGTTTAAAAACTCCTCCATCTCAACCGCTGGATCAATCTCCTCACTAGGGCTTCTTCTCATTCTATCCTTAAGCCAATCGGGCACATCATACTGTATGTCAAAGGGCTGCTGCTCCTGTGCCTCGACTTCTCTAACTTGCTCAACTTCTTCACCATTCTGGCGAGGCTCATCGTCCTCAAGTGGCTGAGTATCGCCTGACACTATATCATCATCATCACCATCGTTCATGGCCTCCTCTAACTCCTGCTGAAACTGAGGGTCAGTAATAGTCCCCTCATCATCCTGCTGATTAATTCTAACAGGTACGTTGGCACTCTGGCCAATCGACTCCCTCCATGGAGGCTGAATATCATCCTGTACTACCGGTACCTGATTCACTGCAATCCTCTGATCAGCAAACAAAGACACCTCCTGTATGCTTGGAGAACGTGTCTCCAAGGGTGTTGCAACTGTGCTCGTGGAGGCTCTGGCTGAACTATTTCCTTCTTCCTGGACTCTGGACCTCTTGTAATCTGTTTCTTTCTGCCAGTGGTGGGCGTCCTGTGATCTCCCATCATATTGTAAGTCAAGGCAATTGACCTACTCTTCAATCTGTTTACTCGTCTATCAACCCAGGCTCTGGTGAATGTCATAACTGGGATAGAGAGAGTATCCAAATCTGCAACCTCGGGCTCTGACCAATCTATAGGTGGAAGTGGAGTATCTCGAACTGCTGCATAATCGGGATGTACAACATCCATATCCTCGTTCACCTGGTCCGGAACTGGCACAACCTCACACTCCCTGATCAGAGTAATCGGCAACCGAGAGAACATTCTTTTCCTTACTTCAATCTCATCGACTGCATCAGCCCAATAATCCTCTATGGTGGCCTTATGCTTGAATTCCTCTGACAACACCCACTTGATGTTATGGTGCGGGTCATAGTGTTGTCGACTTGTGTGATATGAGAAGTGATAAAACTGAAGCTCACTTTCAGCTTCTCTAGCTGCCTGTATCGAAGGACACACCTCATCCGAGTTGCCCATTACAATTGGAAATTCTATCCCTCCTTTCTTTTTCTTCTTTTGAATTTTGTCAAAGGCTAGCAACTGTCTGGATATCTCTAGCATCAATATTTTATCTGTCGGGTATTTAGGCAGCCTATATGGGTATGAGGAAAAACCTTGCAGCCTAATATATGAAAATCTCGGAAACTGTATAAACCAGCACCCATACCTTTCAATTAGCTCCTGGGCATCTCTAGAGATTCTGTGATGTAACCGCTCCTGAAGCAGCCTCGTGATGTACATAGTGAATGAATCGTTGACACGTTTGTAGTGGGTTGTGCTCGACAGGTGCAACTGTGTACACGCCTCATGGATTTTGAACTAATGAGAGCCGCATCCCACAGGTTCTTTATATGAAATCCCCCTGTACCTCGTCATCCGTGCCAACATATAAATGAGATAGGAGCTCATGTAAAACGTTTTAGTCCTCCTCAAGCTCAGGAGCTGCTCATGTATATTGTCGCTTATCATCTCAGCCCAATTGACATAATCCTTGCCTTCTAGCACCAGGTTGATGTAATAAAACATCCAAGGCTCAAAAATGTAGGACTGTGGGCAACCACCAACCCTGCTCAGCATCATGATGAGATCACAGTATTCTTGTTTCAGGTCCTCCACTATGATCTGTTTTGGCAACTTCGCACGAGATGGCTTAGGAGTGCTCATCCAGTGGGTGTTAATTGTATCCATGCATCTCTCGAAAGCTGAAGCGTACATCCGCTCCGCTCGCTCCCTGGATTTGTAAATCATGTTCCTGTGCACCGGGATCCCAAAAGCTTCACCAATGGCCGCCGGAGTAAGATTGGCGAGTACTTGGCCATCAGGTGACATGATCGACCGGTGTTCCTTCTCGTAGCAGTTGGCGCACTCCATTATCAGCTCTGAGCACTGAATGGCTGGCGGAAAACCAGCAGCTGCATATAGTCCACTTCGGACGATGTTGTGCGAAGTGACCGAAGCCCGATGACTTCCAATTCCAAACAGCCTGTTCTTGAAGGTCTCCAGGTTGACAGAGCCCAGGTTAGTGTCCATCAACTTGCCCAGCTTTGAAATGAATTTCGACTCTGGCATGAATGTTTTGCTGAGCTTCTTGATCACAGCTTGTCTTGAGGCACCATTGTCCTTTCCGGTTGTCCTCGCTTCAGCCATCTCAGCTGCTTCTCTTGAATTCCAACACTTAGAACAAATTTCTAAGTAGACTTTGATGGTTTCACTTCACTATCTGCAATCAGCAATTTGAACTTTGTGACTTCGTATCAGCAATTAGCAAACTCGTACTTTTGAGTTCTCAGCAATTTACTTCTAGGCATCCTCCCTTTCAACTGGCAACTTCAACTTTCTCAACAAATCAGACTTCAGCGTCAACACTAGCAAAGTCGTACCTCTCACAAGCAACTTCAATCTTCAGCAAATACTTCTTTTGACCAGCAAGGGCGTACTTCTCAGCAACTTACGTGACGTCCTTCCTTCAACTCTCAGCACAAGCAACTTAAGGCGTACCTCTTCAAATGCAGATTTGGATACTAAGCAACTTGCAAGTGCGTCCTTTCCTCACTTCAGCAATGACACTTTCTCAAGGCGTCTCCCTCAACTAGTCTCAGCAATCTCAGCAAAAACTTTGAACTCTTCACTGCAATGCCTTAGAGCAAATTCGCCTTCCTTAGCTGTGAAAACAAGTGAAAAACTTCTCCATTTTATAGCTAAAATTCGAATTCTAGAAGAAGTTAATTTTAGCCAGTTTATTAAACTTCCACTACTCCACTTCAAGAATTCGAATTTTCCCTCTCTGGTATTTCTGACACTTGTCTCCAGTCGTCGGGAATATTATTCTTCTAGAAACTTGACTTTGACTGGCGCCTTTGAATTTCTTTTCGAAAAATTTAATTTAAATTCATCATTTTTTTACTCACCAGCCGGAGCTCTGTTACTGGAATTTGAATTTTAACTCTCTTTTGCTCTGAAAAATCCATCCTTGAAGAATTTGATCAAAATTATCTAAGCAACTGACCTCAAATTCATCATTCAGAGAAAATTCATCTTGAAAACATATTTTATTCAAATTTGCCTTAGAAAATTTTAAATTTTCCCTTAGGAAAATTCACAATTTGAGCACTGATTAAATTCTTCACTGAAAAGTGTCGGCGAAGTTTGAAAGACTTGGAAATCCATCCACCATTGCAAATGTTCAGTACCCAGAAGAAAATTTTCTTCAGAACGCCTCGAATCCATGGGTACCCAATGAACGGGTTCATTTAATTTTTCGAATTTTGAACCTTAGAAAAAATATTATTTTCACCATTTTAAATTGATTCTTCGCCTGCGATCATCCTGTGTTGCTCCAAACTGAAGAACTTGAATTCATCTGTGCAATATCATTCACCCCTGACTCTATTGCTGAGAAAATTGGCTCGTGCTTCGGAAAATTTCATTACTTTGAGCTCTAGGCGTATTTTCCAAGGGAAAATAATTTGCCTTAGAAAATATTTCAATCATCTTGCATTTTGAAAAATTTCCCTTAGAAAATAATTTGATCATCTGCCAGCGAGAGAAGTATCATCTTCACTTAGAGAAAAATTTATTCGCCTAGCACACCTTATTTCTCACTTCATTTGCAAACACTTCACACCTTAAAAAAAAATTCCAACGCCTTAGAGGAGTTCTCCAACACTTAGAAAATATTTTATTTCTACTTGAGGCGCCTAGCACACTTAAGGAAAAATCACGCCTTAGCAATTTTGTTTTCACACTTCACACTTCACCCCTAGGCGCATACACTTGACATTTTATTTCACCACCTTCAAATGTTTTCCAACACACCACGCCTTAGCAAAACTTACCACCTTAGGCGTATATCATACTTGAAGAAAATCACGCCCTCAACATGCCTTAGAAAATATTTTAACACCTTATGACTCCCATCTCCCTAGGCGCAGATAACACACTTGAGAGGAAATTAAAAAAAATCACGCCTAACTCACCTTGGGCGCATTTTACACATGATGGAGGATAACGCCTAGCTTTTATCCTGAGTTTACCACGCCTTAGAAAAATTTTCACCTTCAATTACCACCTTTAATCACTTTTCACATCCAAACATGGGCGCGTTTCTATGTGTGTGAAGGATGACCTTTCAACTTCCCGTTTTTGTCTTCATATGAGCTCACTTGGGCGCATTTAGGAGGGCGAGGAGGACGAGTTTGCAAGCTGGGCGCATTTTGAGGGTGAAGGCGGATGAAAAACTTTGACTTTGTTGACTCCTTGCAACCTTGGGCGCATTTTACCCTTGCTGGTGGATGAACTCTCTCCAACGTCCTTGGGTGACTCTTCACCTCCCATTTTTTGTCTTGACATGGCCCAGTTTGGGCGCATTTTGGCCTTGGAGAAGGATGAAAAGCATTGACCTTGTTGACTTTTCTTGCCTTGGGCGCATTTTAATGCCTGAGAAGGATAAACTTCAAGTTGGGCGCATTTTGAGGGTGAAGGCGGATTTCTCATACTTAGAAAAATTTTCAACCTTCTGAACTTTCATTTTGGGCGCATTTCCTCATGCCTGCAGGACGAACAATGTTGACTTCCTTTGACTTCTGGTGCCTTGGGCGCATTTTGCCCTGTGTGAAGGATGAACTCACACTTAGAAATTTTCATCATCTTCGCCAGCTTACGTGCCCTGCTATTTATAGTAAGTCCTCTGAATTTGCGCTTCTGAAGCTTGGATCAACTTGAAATTTTGAACGTAGCATCCTCATAACCTTATCAACCTGTCGGCACTACCTCTTTTAGTCACCCAGCTATTTTTAGCATGTTTCTGAAGGTGGCTTACTATAAATAGTAAGCTCATGTTTCTGATAGCTCCATTGCTCCAATCGAGTTGAAATTTTAATGAGGCGCTCCTCACCACGTGACCTGTTGGCTAACGACGCATGCGCTCAATTTACTATTTTTAGCATGTTTCCAATTTGACTTACTATAAATAGTAAGTGCTCTGATCGACTTGAAATTTCACCAGCAGATAGCCTCAAGAACGCCTGATCGCGGTGGTTTACAACCGGATTTTGAAAAATTTTGACTTTTTACGCCTATTTTTAGGCTCAAGTTGGAAACCCTAATTCGCTTTTGCATATGATCAAATGCTCTGTTTCAAGGCTGCCTTGTCATCTCGGTGATCGCGGAACTGAATCAACACCACACTAAAAATAGCAAGTTCCTTCTGAGTTAGAATCCTCGTTTGCATGTCACACCATCGCGAAGCTCTCGGAAAACCCATCAGGAATCACCGACATGCAAAAGAAACCTCGACATGCAAACCCTAAAATAGCCTCGGAAGGCTGAATCCTGAAAGTGGTCGCCTCGACTTGCATGTTATATCATCGCGAAGGTCTTGAAAAACCCAGAAGGAATATCTAGACATGCAAAGAAAAACTCGATCCGACTCACGAAATTAAGTCTCGAAGCGGTAAAAAAGTCCGCCAAAATTCTATGAGACGATGACGTGGTTCAATGTCGGTGCCTAATCTCAAAATAGTGACGAATTTGCAATTTCACACTTACTAAAATAGTAAGTACCTCGAATCGATGAAAATTACTGGAAGCCTTCCGGATACCTACGACAACAATGTTAAGTTCAATTTTCAATTCGACCTTATTTGAATTGGCTGAAAAGTTCAAAACCCTAGTTTTCGACTTGGCCATGCTAAAACTCACCAGGCGCCAGAAAGGCAGCATCAGTGAACAGAGCGAGAGAGAGAGAAGAAAACCCAAGCCAAAAGACCGGAACGAAGCAAAAAATTTAGGGGGTCCCCATCTTGAATGGGGCGATGTGTGAAAAGGTCACAACAATCAGCATACTACTTCTGCTGATTTTGTGTCCGCTGGATATTGTCTCTGAGAGACCTCAAAATGTCCTGCTGACTCTGCATCATATCTCCTGCACTTGGCACTCTGCTATCACTCAATATCAGATCCAAAAGGTTGTGTAATGTCCCCATTATTTCGTGAGCATCAGAGTCATTGGATTAGCCTATTATGTCGATCCTCGTAGGCTAGTGGTTTTGGATAGAGGGTCACTTGAACGGGCACTTGGTCAGTAAAAGGCAGTATTGGTATCCGGAGTATGGTGACGTGGTGAATTTGCGCGTTTGGCGTGTTATTGGAGCTTACAATATTGATCATCACCATTTATTTCACTTTCTCAGGCTTAGGGACCATGTGTCTATATTTTAAAGGGGTCACTTTCTATTTTGCTGTTACTATTCATCCCTAAAGTGAAAAAAAGAAATAACTTAAGTGAATAGTGTTTTCAAAGTGAAATTATAAAGGGAGAAGAGAAAGTTCGACCCATTCATGCATGATGATATTTTGTTGAATGAAACTTGGGAGTTGGAGATTGTGGAAGAGAGAAACTAGGGTTTCTCAATTTCAGCAGTGGGTAAGCCTGGTTTGGGCTTGTAGTTAGAATTTTGGCATCTTGAAGGTGTGAAAGACCACCATAAAGTTGCTGGTTATTTTCTTGTTGCTGCATTTGGAGCTCGAATCTGCTGGTTATAAGTTGTTGAAGTCATCTATTGGAAGGGTATTTGATTGTAGAGACTCCATACACCATCCTGAAGGTGTTGTTTGCATTTTATGAAGTTTTTGAGAGCTGATTTGATCACCTACAGCCAGCCGCACCTTTGGAGGGTTTCATCTTCATCAAGTAATTAAAACGCCTTCTCTTAGTGGCTGTTTCCTCTTCTAAAGTGGGCGCCCTCATCATTAGAAGCTTTTCCAACAAGATTTCGGAAGGAGAAATGCGTATGTAATTTTATATGAGCATTTTAATGGGCGCGGGTTTTGTAGCAGTCACTATTCACAGTGAATTTTGGCTGTAAGTTAAAATCTATGTTATTTGATGTATCCGTTGAAACCTAATGAAAGTTATATTTTGGATGCAATCTATTATGTATGAAGAAAGTGTCTTGGCAATTAAATCAAGTCATTATTTGAGTTGTCATATTAGTTTAGTATATCTTGTGTTCCCATTACATGCATATGCTTGTTAAATTTATGTATATCATTGGCATTAATTCCCAAACACGAGAAACACAAAAAGAAAGACAAACACCAAACACTAATCAAACCTACAAGCACTGTGAAATCATAGCAGCAGAGTGTCGGTTCATCACAGTGGTATCAACGCCAATCACTACAGTGGTAGCAGAGTGTGGTTCATCACAGTGGTATCAGAGCAAACCTTTCTAGCCACCTTGTGTGGTTTCAAAGAAAATTCCAGATTAAATTTGGGGGTTTTGAGTCAAATCTAGTTTGGCTCATCACAGGTTGGGCGCCTCATACCCGTACAATGCCATGAAGGGCGCCATCTGTATCGTCATGTGGTGAGTAGAGTTATAACAATACTCATAGAGGTATATCCACCTCACCCAAGCTCTCTGCTGTCCAGCTATGTAATTGCGCAAGTAACCTTCCACCCATTTGTTGACAATTTCCGTCTGCCCATCTATCTGCAGATGGTAGTTGGTACTGGGTGTCAGTTCGGTCCCACAGAGTCTGAACAACTCCTACCAAAATTTGCTCATGAACCGACTGTCTCTATCGCTGACTATCGTCCGAGGCAACCCATGTAACCAGAATACCTCTCTGAAGAAGAGCTCTGCAGTCTGCAATGCTGTGAATGTAGTGGTAATCGGGAAGAAGTGTGCATATTTGGTCAACCGATCAACCACTACGTAAATGCAATCTTTACCTTGGGCTTTCGGCAAACCCGTGATAAAGTCCATCGATAAACACTCCCACTTCCTATCAAGTAGCGGAAGTCGTTGAAGCAATCTAGTAGGATATGTGTGTTCCTGCTTGTTCTGCTGGCAAACAGAACACTCTCGTACATACTGAAGAACATCAGTTTTCAGCCCTTTCCAAGTAAACCGTTCCCGAATCAGCTTATATGTTTTGAAGTACCCGAGATGGCCCGCCATACGAAGATCATGAAAGGCTCTCAGAATTGTATCCCTCAACTCGGAACCAGGAACCAGAAAAATCCGCCCCTTGTAAATGATCAAGTCATCTACAACGGTGTACCTACTATCCTGCTCTGTCCCATCAATAATGCTAGAAGCCCATGGGTTCTTAGCATACTCAGTAACGATCCGATGCCTCCAATCCTCGGAGATTTGCGCCATAGCATTCAACTGAGGTCTGCGAGACAAGGCGTCAGCTACAACTTTTTGCTTCCCCTTAATGAAAGTAATATCAAAATCATATGATTGCAGTTTGCTGACCCATTTTTGCTGCCTCTCATTTAGGTCTCGTTGTCCAAGGAAGTGTTTCAAGCTATTGTGGTCTGTACGCACACTGAACTTGCTGCCTACCAAGTATTGCCTGAACTTAGCCAAAGCATGCATAATGGCTAACATTTCCTTGTTATAAATGCTGTAAAACCTCTCAGGACCCCTAAGCTTCCTGCTCTCAAAAGCAATAGGGTGCCTCTCCTGCATCAAAATAGCACCAATGCCCTCTCCTGAAGCATCGCAAAACAAATCAAATGACTTCGTAAAGTCAGGTAATGCTAGCACTGGACACGAAGTCATGATCACCTTAAACCTGTCAAAGCACTCCTGCGCCTGTGGTGACCAAGTAAAGGCCCCTTTCTTTGTCAAATCAGTAAGGGGTGCGGCGTGACGTGAGAACCCACTAACAAATCTCCTATAAAAAGCACACAACCCAATGAAGCCTCTGAGCTGTGTAAGGTTCTCAGGTACTGGCCACTCAACTATAGCTCGGACCTTCTCAGGGTCCATACTCACTCCCTTGGCACTGATGATGTGCCCCAGATACAACAACTCCATGCCTAGCTCACACTTGGATTCCTTGGCATAAAAGGACTCCTCAGCCAAGATCCCCAAAACTGTGTCCAAGTGAGCTAAATGCTCCTCCCATGACCTGCTGTACACCAGAATGTCATCGAAGAAGACCAATACAAATCTCCGCAGCTGAGAACTAAAGACCCTGTTCATGGTAGCCTGAAAGGTGGCAGGTGCATTGGTTAAGCCGAAAGGCATAACCAAGAACTCAAAGTGACTGCAATGGCACCTGAAAGCGGTTTTCTCAATGTCCTACTCCCTCATCTGAATCTGGTGGTACCCGGATCTCAAGTCAATCTTCGTGAAGAAGATAGCAATGTGCAACTCATCAATCAACTCATTGATGCGTGGTATCGGGTACCTGTTCTTAATTGTCCTCTTATTGAGCTGGCGGTAGTCTATGCACATCCGAAGTGATCCATCCTTCTTCTTCACCAATACAACCGATGAAGCAAAAGGTGACTTGCTAGGTCTAATATGCCCCATAGCCAATAACTCATTGATGGTCTTCTCTATCTCATCCTTGAGTCGTTTCGGATGCCTGTAGGGTGTAATCATAATGGGCTTTGCGCCCTCCTCCAACTCGATAATATGCTCAGTGCCTCTGTCTGGAGGTCTACCAGGTGGAATGTCGCTAGACACTTTGGAGTGTTTAGTCCTCAGTATCTGGATGTCTGGATGGTACTCACCCTTCTGTTGCTCCTGTTGTGCTGGCAATAACATACACTCCGCAGCCCAATCAACCATATCATGATGAATGAGTCTCTCCATCCGCCTGTACGAAACCATCCTCAGATTACTCTCTAATGGCGTTGATGACATGAGGTCTCCCATCAACCTTGAACTTCATCTCCATGTCTCGTAGATTTAGTGTGAACTCACCCAAATCGTGAAGCCATGCCATCCCTAACACCACATCAGTATCTCCCATATTAACAACATAGAATTCAGTCTTGAACTCATAGTTGTTCAACCGCATCGAAAGATCAGTAATCTTTTTGTCACATTTGAGGGTGTAACCATCAGCCACCTTGACTCGGATACCCTCAAACTCCTCTGTCTGTATACCACGTTTCTCTACCAACCGTGCATCAATGAAATTATGAGTGGCACCAGTGTCGAGTAGAGTGATTACCTTCTGACCTACTAGGAGCCCGCGAAGTCTAAACGACCCATCTCTCTGAAGGCTAGTCAAATGTGCCTCCTGTAGCTTCCTTCCTCCTTCATTTTCACCCTCATTTTCGGACCTGTCATCATCTGAATGCTCAGAATCAGCTTGCTGGTCTGACAGATCAGATTGCTCTTCCCCCTCATAAAACCATTCCATCTGATTGTTCTTAACCTTGGGACGAAGAGGGCATACATGTTTTTCATCATAGGGTGCCTTGCACCAGAAACACAATTTTTTCTTCCGTAGATCATTCAGTGTTTCTCTGTCAAAGGGTGGTGCATTTTGTCTCTTAGGATCGGGAGGATCCCTCTTTCTGTCAAAGGGCTTATTCCTGTCAAAAGACCTATTAGGCCTCGTGTAGGGTGTCGAGCTTGAAGTGAACTTGTTGCGAGGTGCTGCAAGCTCCATGTTATGTGCCTTCCTCATGGCCTCCTGAAGAGTAGGAGGATCAAATTCCTTGACCCAACCTCTCATAGGCTCCATCAAACCCTCAACGAAGAGAATGACAAGTCTCCGTTCTGAAATGCCTGTCACCATGACTGCAACCTTCTGAAACTCACGGACATAAGCATCCAAACTACCTGTCTGTCTGAGCTGAGCTAGCTCTCTGAAGTAGAGTTCTGGATCCTTCTTGTCAAAACGCTCTATGAGCCTGCTGGTGAACTCCTGGTAAGTAGTGATTGCATGGTGGCCAAGTGTGTACATGCCATGATGCCACCAATCATGCGCCAACCCATCAAGATGCAAAGTAGCAAACTTAATGGCCTCGTCCTCCTGCATAGGTCTCAGTGATAGATAATTGTCCAACTTCTGGACCCAAGACCTCGTTGACGTCTTATCGGAACCATCAAAGTATGGCAAGGTGATTTTGCTAACTGCATACTGTAAATCCCTGTTCACCTGTGGCTGTGGCTGTTGGTGCTGAGGAGCTCTGCGGTCAAATCTACCTCCCCCTCTAGGTTTATGAACATCCATAAACTCATGAAAGGACAACGCCTGTCTGATCTCAGGTGCTAATGATAGATACTCACCATGAAATCTAGTCACATCCGCTACTGACATGCCATTGTGTGGCTGAAACTCCTGATGATGACCCTGCTGTTTTGCCTCCGGAGTCGGAGGTGGGCTCTCTCTAGATATGAATGTAGGTTGTCCAGGCCTACGCTCATAACAGATCAGTGATGGCTGTCGTGGTGCTGATGCCAAAGGCTGGTCCACGCCTGCAGTCTTGTTCGACTGTCCGATCTGAATATAGTGCGGCTGGGATGGAGTATACTGTCTAATAGTGCCCATCAACTGGGACATCATGTTCATCATATTATCGTGCCTGCGCCTAAACTCCTCCTCAGTAATATCACCCTCTGCATGTGCTTTCCCTGAATCCCTAAGTGTCTCTGCAGGGATCTCACGGTCTGCCATCAGTGTTGTGACACTGTTCTCGCTGCTGTTGGAGCTAGATCTATGAATACCCAATACTCCTGACACTGTCTCACCTTCAGGAATAGGTGGACCTGTCCAATCCTCAACTCTGCCTGTTCCTATACCCTTAGTATAATGAATGATGTCTCTACTCATGAAAAAGCATCCAAAAAGCACTCTGTTTACTGAAAAAGCAATTGAAAAAGCACAGGATGGCAGGAAAACTGTGCTCTGATACCACTGTAGGAGACCAGGTGTCTCTCAACCCGACACTGCCTGAGAATACTGTATTTGTTTGTGTTTTTCTATTTTTTTGATTTTTTTGTAGGTTTTTGCCAAATAAGAGAAATTGCGATTTTGCTCTAAAATACTCTAAAATTCATAATAAATTCATTGACAATAAATATGCATCAATATTGCTCTCCAGATGAAGGCGCTTACATCTATTGACTTTCATAACTCATATAATAAATTAAATCGAACACAGAAGGAGAAAACAATATTTTATTTAAAAGGGAACCTGAATACTTGCAGCCGCCATTAATGAAGTAGCAAAGGTACGACTGAGAAGAAAGAGTCAACTACAGGACCTCGGATCAACAACAGAACTCCAGAAACCCTAGGCGCTCAAGATCCAATAAGCAGATGCTAAGAAAGAAGGCGTATTCTCCTGTGAAGAAAAAGTACGGCCCTAGCTAGCAGCATTAAATATGGTACGGCCTCAAGAATAAAGTGCCAAAACTCTGTGCAATGATCTCTGATAGGTCGCCACAAATTACTGATGAATAATCTCTGAAAAATCCTTCCCGAATCGAATCAATAAGCACAACTGCAACCTCTGTACGAAGTCACCAAGTTTGACAATCTTCAACTGGTATTTCACAGTCTCAGTATGTCAGATCTTGAAGAGGGAACGTTCTCCAAAATCAATGTTTGCAGAAACCCTTGTTTTGCAAACCCAAATGCTCAGAGAGAGAATAAAACAAATTGAATAATCATAACATAAGAGTTTGATTTGTCTTGGCAGTATATATATAATCCTTTCAAAAGTTCGACCCAAGCATCTTTTTAATAATCATTTAAATAAATGATCAAATTCGCTTTTCTCAACTTAGGACAAACGTTTTTAATAAATGGCGTCCATCTTTAATGAATAAATAATTATTCCTTATAATAAACATTCCCTTTTATTATAAAGTATTAAAAATACTTTATAATATGCCATTTAATCATTAACATTTAAATATATTAATAAAGTGACTTTATAACATAAAGTCAAAATATTAATTATTTAATAATCATTAAATGCTCCATTATTCTCCATCTGTCCATCAAACTGACAAACTAGGTCGACTCCGAGCTAACCAGCTGAACCAGGTGCCCTGCCCAAAATAGCAACTTCTGCCTGCCTGACTTACTATAAATAGTAAGTAACTGAAAAACCCCTCTGAAAGATTCTGCGAAGGTCCAACCTGAATCAACTAAAAGAATGATGCTCCTAAACACCGGATAACTGCCACAAATGATCCTCTACACACATCTGTCAGCCTACGAGGATCGGAATAATAGGCTAACCACATATCCAGCTGAACTAACTAGGAAGGGGACATCACAGTTGGACAGCTGCTAGTTAGACCACAACTGTTGGCAACCACTTACAATAATCTCTTAACAACTATCCAAAGACAACAAGGAACTAACATAATAGTCTAAACAAATTAAGAAGTTCAAAATAGACTAACTACATCATCCCCCCAAAAAGAAAAGTTGAATTCCTAGCCGACAAGCACAGAAGAAAATGAGACATGTCATGTAATACCAAGTGAAGTTCTCCATACTTTTGTGACACTAGAAAAGATGAAGGCCTTCCTACTTGGTGATTTTTTCTTGTGTTAAGCCAGAACAGCATTACCAAAAATATTTTGTTCTTCAGCTGGAAAAGAAAGGGGAACTTACTGATTTCACTGTGCCGAATGTGTGGTTTTTTGCAGGATGTATGCTGCAATGTATGGTGAATGTAATTGCCAATAACCAAACAACTGAGTCAATTATTTTGGACTGTCTAAGCAATTTTCCAGACAATCAGAGTGTACAATGGACTCCCCAGAAGGCTATTCAATGAGTCACTCACTTCCGACAGCCTGTATGATGAATCAAATTGCTAAAAAAGGTTCCCCAATAGCTTCTTTGGTTGTGGATTGCTCCTCATATTTCATATCCTCAATACCACCAGTTTGATCCATAGGCATCTCATCTAGTTTGGTATCACCCACCATGTACTCTATAAGTTTTGGACGATAAGTAGGATGCATGAACAATGATCCTTCCAAGCTGGTATTGCAGATCCTATAGAATCATAATGCTTCTTACCCTCACCTTTTTCTATTTCCTTGATCTCCACAAAATTAAAACCAGACTGGGACAATCCATAGTGATCCATTTGCCAATGGAAATTACCACTAGGAGAACTTGTTTCATCTTTAGAACACCGACACAGTTCCAAGTTTCCTTTGACATTTGGCTCCATGGGGCCTTGATCACCCTTCTTTGGTCACCATTCTATATATTTCAAATTGGTGGAATTCAAGGAAGCTGCTTCATCACTCATTGCTTGATTCCTCAAATCAATTATATATTTTTTCCTTTTATTTTCAATGGAGAGTATGTTTTCCAATTATGGTCAATTTTGCAACCAACTGACCCTGACCCAATTATGCATTGCATGCCTTCTAAAATAATAAGATGACAACAAAGTTTAATAGAAATGCTTGAATTTTAATTATATGTATCATGATTGGTTTCCTTGCCAAATTCATCATAAGGAGGGTCCAATCAATCACTTGATCTCTTGACAATGGAGATTTGCTTATTGGGTTCTCATTATTCTCACTTCCAGATGCTAAATGGGCAGTAGCATGCACCATTTGGTCCCTATTATGTACAATACTTTGCAATAAGTCCACTACTTTAATTTGTACATTGTTTTGAAGGACATTTCTTGCAATAATGTTATCTAATTTAAATTGATTTCTTACCATACCCACATGCTCATCTAAGTGGTGGTGTTCATTTTCCATAGCATGCTCCACCTGAACTTATGCTTTGCAAAGTCTCTCTTTTTTGCTACACAAGTCTAGATATAGAGTCTCCTTTGCTTGGGCTCATGTAACGGCTAGTACTTCTTCCTCAACAACACTAATCATGTTGATGTTCAACTTATATTTTTGCTTTGGACATCCAATGTCATCATGATCACCGAATCCACACCATCTACAAAGTAGTCTCATACTGCCCTAACTTGTTGTGCAATGCCTTGCAAAGTGGTCCCATTCACTACACAGTCGACATTGTACAATTGATAAACCCTTTGAGTTGTATTGTATTTGATTTTGATCTCACTCACTATTATTTTGGTATCCATAACCATTATTATTCTTTTGATTATGATGGCCACTTGGGGATGCATCTTTATTTTTCTTTGGCTTTGGAGATGTAGGTGGTGGGGTTGATTGCTTTCCTCGGGTAAAAATTACTTGCGCATATTTATTCTTCAAAACGTATGTGCAATCCTTAATTGGGTAGCTTGTCATTTGACAAAGTCCACAAAACTTCTTTTTGGGGCACGTAATATTAGTGTGGTCTTTTATCTTGTAGTCCATACACAAGTCACATGTCACATTTCTTAAAAGAGGCAAAGAGAGGAGATGGCAGCCGTTGGTGGAATTGGAGAGTCTTCTTCCATTCCTTCATTTCATCCATCTTCGGGTACAAGTAGTGGTAGTGGTAGTGTGAAATATGCTAACCAATTTTTTCGAAGGATTTACACAACATAAACTAGCACTAGCCAACTGGATTAGCGTTAGCATCAAAATGAAATCCAAGCTTAAAAGAAACTCAACGCTAAGAATGCACACTCAATCCCAATGAAGGAGAGGTGTTGTCATATGGCGGAGAAACTAAAGAACATTACTTGAAATGGAACAAACTCAACGTCAAGAATGTGCACTCAAGATCCCACTGAGGGCGAGGTGCTAACATATGACGGAGTTATTTAATTAAGAACGGGAACAACAGGCGGATAACTAGCCATGGAAAGTACAACTATCTAATTCATCCGCTGGGCGGGCATCCACTTGAGAGTGGGGATTCACCACTTTGAAAGTGGGTACAAGAGAGATACAAAATCAATTATCCACACTGGCGGTAGACCACCCAAGGGCACTTAATGTGAGAAGAAAGAAGAATTAATTGCAGCGATTAAGGACTGGAACTGTACTACTGTTTACAGTCTTACAAATAAGAAAGAGAGCTACAAATTACATATGAATTACAATAGCTTCAAAGCACATGAGTAATAGATGATCCCATACAAATAATTATCTCTCTAACTGCTGAAATGAATCAAAATTCTGAACTACTAAAGTCTGATAACAGAAATCAGTAAACTGAAAATGTCAACCAGCAACTGTGAAAACCAATAAAGTATTCAGAACTCACTCAATTCACCTCCAAAACGAATGATGTCTTTTGCAGAGGTCTTCTAAGAGGTAGGCGCCCAAAATCAAACACCAAATAGCAGCAAACTTCAACTTATAACTCTTTCACAAATCCCAATGCTCTTTTAGAAAAGTATGGCCCTCCTTGAAGGGGCGATTTTCATTTAAAAATCAGGTTCATCAAATAAAAATCTCAAATTGAGCATGAAGGGTCGCCCAAAGTCAGCAAATGTATTGGTTAAATACCCAGAATCAAATTCAATATGAATTTAATGCTATGAATCAAAATCACCTTCAGCTGTAGATGAACCAGCAAACCAAAATTGACAAAAACTCTAGAATTCTTCAATCAAATGAGCTCAATCTGCTAGTCTGATATTGAGAAGCAGCAATGTAGCCAACTAGGTGTTATCTTTCAAACACGAAATTGGACGAAAGGCTAGGAGGTAGACATCCTCGAAGCAAATTATCAATAGTCATTCTGACAGCATAACTTTAGCATAATTTTCATGGATACCAAAGCTGGAGCAAAGCATACATTTTATAGAAGAGAGGAAGACTCTTCAATTTCCCAAGGAAGGATGCCAAAAGTCACAACATGTCTCTTCAAATTTCCAACACACAAATAACTTCTCAATGGTGGCGTCCACTCAACAAAGCAACATAAAACTTTATTTTTAAATAATAACTTCTTCAAAAAGGCGTCCACTTATTTCCCAAGGCAAATGACTTCATTAATAATTAAATCACCTTTATGAAGGCGTCCCACTTTAAAACACAACTTAAAGTTGTTCTCCTAGGCCGTCAACTGCAAATTATAACATTAATGCCTTTATTTATGAAATTCACCAAAATAAAGCTTTTTGGAACCAAAACTCAAACTCAAATAATTGCTCCACTGGAAAATGAAGACCCAAAGATTGATAACTGCATACCGCCAAAAGTAGAATTTACTATAAATAGTAAATTCCCTGAAAAGCCCTAGAACTTCAGAACATGGAAACCCTAATTTTCCCTCAAACGAGCCTATTGGCTTCCGGAATAGGTTGATGAGTGACAGAACAGATTGCTAATGAGAAGGGGACATTACATAGTGGTAGTGGCAGTGACAATGTTAGCATTGGGCCTAGAGTTCGTGCATCTAGGTTAGATTCATATATTTTTCCATGCACTACTCCAATTTCCCAACCTTGACTTGAGAGCATGGGTAGGAACAAAGATAAACTTGATGCAGCTGAAAGTGCAATTGGAGACTTTTGGTTCTATTGCATCATTCCATTCCACGCAACCAGGTAAACTTTTTATTTTCTTGAATATATAGTTTGATTTTTTGTCTCTTGAATTTTTATATTGAGAGGTATGTTAAATTCAAATTTAAACTTTTAATTTTACAATACTTATTTTATTTAATTTATTTGTGTTAGGTCTCCTTATTGGCAAAACATGGTGGATGCCATTATTGTTTGTGGGATGGAATTCAAAGCCCCTAATGATGAGGAGATAAAGGGCCCCATTTTGTCTCAAAAGGTGGTTGATGTGAAAGCCACAATTGATGAGCAACGAAAGATATGGAGGAAGAAGGGTTGCACCATCATGATTGTTGGTTGGATGGATAGTAGAAATAAAACATTGCTAAATTTCCTTGTTTCTTCCTCATCTGATTGTACTTCCTAAAATGCATTGATTTAGTGATTAAGATTTTCAATTTATACTTTATTGAATCATTAATTTTGTTTCTTTCTTAGGTGGCACAGAAACACAAAAAATGCTGAATTACTTTGTGAAGCTTTGGAGGGAATCTTGGTTGAAGTGAGTGAGGAGAATGTGGTGCAAGTAGTTGCAGATAATGTGACAAATTATGTTGCTGCCGGTAGACTACTCATGGATAGGAACCCATCATTATTCTAGACTCCTTGTGTTGTTTATTTCCTTGACCACATATTAGAGGATCTTGGCAAGATTCCATGGATCAAAGTGTGTGTGAAGATAGCCAAAAATATTTGTAAATGTACAATCATACGTGGGTCCTCAACCTAATGAAGCAATTCATAGGGAAGGAGTTGGCTTGTCTTGGAATAACTCGGTTTGCAACCAATTTTATCACATTACAATCCTTGCTTCAGGCAAAGGGAGCTTTGAGCGCATGTTTGTCAGTGAGGAGTGGACTTCCTCATCATATGCTAAGACCAATGTAGGGGTTGATGTGGCTTATTTGATTTTTGATGAGCAAAGCTTCTGGATATCAACTGTGGAGATTGTAGAGGTAAATCTAATTCTACCTTATATTTTATTCATTTTTTTGTTTTACCCGTTTATTTGTGTTCACACTTATGTTAAGATTTCACAATAATTGCATTTCACAAAACCTTTAGTGGTTCTCCTACTAGTTGTTGAAGGGGAGAAGCCTACAATGGGCTACATATATAAGAGCATGGATAGGGCCAAGGAGGCCACTAGATCCATTTATGTGAGAGTTGAGGATAACTATTGCCCCATTTGGGGAATCATTGATAGATGATGGCACCTCTAGCTTCACAAGCCCCTACACACAACTACTTATTTCCTTAATCTATTATTCCAATTCTGCCTTGATTTCAAAGCGGGTGAGGAGGTTCTAAGTGGGATCTACACAATCATAGAGTGGATGGTGCCTAATTCTCTTCTTGGAGCATAAATAGTCACCAAGATTGAGATCTTTATACTTGCACAAAATCTCTTTGCATGAGATATATGCAAGGCAACTCGATTGACATTGTAGCCAGGTAAAAATCTATTAAGGGCATACTTTAAGTTTAAAATTAAAACTTTCTTTTTCAACATTATTATTAAATATTGAAACTTAAAGTTGGACAATGAGATTGATTTTTTCTTTTTCTCATCTTAAATGCATGGTGGGAAAGATTTGGTGCTAAGGTACCAAATCTTCAGAGAATTGCAGTTCAGGTTTTGAACCAACCATCCAGTGCCTCAAATTGTGAGTGCAACTAGAGTATGTTTGAGCATATACACTCCAAGAAGTGCAATAGATTGTTAGTGCATAGGTTGAATGAACTTGTTTATGTTTATTACAACATTCACCTTTGCCATAGATATTTTTTGGGTAGTGACTAATCACCCATCACATTAGAGGAGGCTGATCCACAATTAGATTAGATCACTGAGATTGAGGATCCTGTCTTTAGTGATGAGGACATTGATTGGGTTGACTGGGTTGGTAGAGAGGCAGAGGTAGTAGGCATTGTAGAGGAGGATAGAGCATGAGCAACTCCTTAGATGTTGGTGTGTGCGTCGCTGAGACACATGGAAATATCATGGCTGCATCATCATCCAAAACCTATCTTAGACACCTATGTAGGAGGGTCAAGTGATGTAGGCTCCTCTAAGCCATAGACTTCTAGTTTTTGTTTGATATTTGTTTTAATCTTTTGATTCCATGGATTTCATATTATATGAGTCTTGTAATTTGTACACATTTGACAATATTTATATATTTAAATGCATTATTAACTTATTTCCTTCAGTTAATATTTGTGTGTATACTTATGTGATCGATGTATACTTGTTTGTGTGATCAAAGTAACTTCTAGTTGATGAGTTTATTGTGTCTTTAAGGATTATTTATCAAATGGTGAATGAAACAAGTTCTAAATCCTTAAAAATCTCTAAATTTCATGGATTTTTCAATTTGTCGAGTCTTGTAACACTGATCAAAACCTTATCAGAAAGAAGTAATTTGGACATTCCTTGCTCATCCAGCACTATTAGGCACATTTGAATCCTCAAACCTTCTAGAGAACTCAACTCATACACTAATTTATTGTCCTCCAACTACTTTCTCTCTAATACAATCCTTTGTCTTGGTTTCTTTGTCTCAGTTTCCTTGATTAGCAATTCTTGAATACCTCAAATATTGCTCTCATATGCTTCTCTTTTTTGTCTTTTGATGAAGTACCCCAATTCAGTCTTAATATGAAGTTTTCCTTCGCTAAGAATGGGCTCTATCTACATTGATGATGCTTTAGAATCTTCTATTGGAACGCCTAACGTAACTTGGTTGGAAAGATCAACACTTCTTTAGGAAGGGGGAGTTGCTTGGCAACCTCTACCCACCCTGCTTCCATGATTTGTTTCTCTGAAGTCGCCTAGATGTATAGATTTAGATTTCTTTGTTCATAATTGCAACTTTGTCTTATGCTTCAGCTTCAACTTTTACTTCAGCTCCTACTTTCACTATGGCTCTAAAATTGGACCGATGGATTTCTGGAATCAGCTACCTCTTGCAACCTCCTTCATTCTTGTTGTTCCACTAATCAAATGGATCATTTGATTTCACGGTCTATTTCTTGACTATGCTTTTATCCTTTGTTTCCTTTGTTCTAACTTAATGGCATTCATTTCAATCTCTAGTGTAGTTGTCAATAGCTATTGTTGATCGATGATTCTTTTTAAATCAGACCCAACTTTGCAAAGGCAATGGTGCCAAATGTTTACTACTAAATTATTACACTAACAATTACATTATATAAATAAAACATAATAGTACATACCATAGTTTAAGAACTCGTTGAGTACTAGACAAAACACGCCGAACTTGCGAGTCTCCCAACTAGCTGAGATGAGTCAACCAAACTTGAGAGCCGAGTCACCATGAGTCTTGCTGAGTACTCAAGAGAGTCTCAAGCTCGAACTCTTGAGTCTCATGCTCAAACTCTTGGTCCACAAGGGTAACACCCAGGCAGCGATTAAAGTGTAAGAGACCTTCTTCTTTTTTTCATTTTTAGCTCTTATCTGCCCATTTCACTAAGTCAAACATTGACCTAGCAAGGAAACGAGCTGAGAAGAGAAGATTTTAGGATCGAAAGTTGATTGAATCATCAAGTAAGTAAATTTTTTATTTTTTTTAATGCTTTTTTTTAGGCGTAAGGCATGGTAGCCTGTATATATATTATATAGAATAAAATATTTACATAATTCAAAAATCGAAGTTCAGAAAGTTGATGTAGAACATGCAAAACATCAAAAATCCAGTCTAGTCCAGCCTACTACCGATGAAATTTCTACTTTGAAGCCCACCCATTTATCTGATACTGGAATTATACAGATTATAATAGACATACTGCTAACTGAAAACTATTATGGCATATATTGAAGCAATTGTTATTTTCTTTTTTTTGCTTTTTTATTTGAAAATTGAAAAAACTTGAAAAAATAGGTGAAATGTTGTCAAAATTTCTTCCATTTCCCCTCATCCCCTATTTACTAACATTTTTAGCTTCTATTTGGATTCTTTTTTTCTAAATAAATGCTTATCATTTTTCTTGTTGCTGATTTTTTTTCCATGTTAAAACAACAATGTCAACTTCAAGTTCAACACAAATGAGTGGCAATAAAGATCATGCATGGAAGTATAGGATATTGGGAGTTACGAAGGGCCAAGTCACTTTTAATGAATGCAAACAAAGTATTATAGGTGGAATCAATAGATTAAAATACCGCCTTGCTAAAATACTTGGACAAAATGTGAAGGCATGCACTAAGGTGTCTGAAGAGGTTACTAGAGAGATGAATGCCCTACTTGCTGAGTACGAAATGAAAAAAGTGGAAAAGCAAAAGACAAAGGATGCATTAGCAGCAATCATGAATCAAAATGTATCTAGTTCTACGACCATGGATTCCTTTGTTGCCCCAACTTCAAGCTTCCATCATTCGCATTCATCTATTGGTGAGAGTCCTGAGGGTTTTTTTCTACTTCCATCCAGATTCCTTCATCATCACCGAATTTCTTTGTTCCACACAATGTTCTAGTAGCACAACTTTCACTTGAAGGTATCGCTTGGAACAAAGAAAAATGCCATGAGGCTAGGATGGCAGCAACAAATTTTTGGTACTATAATAATTTACCCTTCAATGTGGCAAACAACCCATATTGGGAAGGGTTGGTGAATGCATTAACAGTTGCGGGTAAGGGGTTTAAGACTCCATCAACAAGAGAATTGAGTGGGCCATTGCTAGAGGAAGCCGTAAAAAATACACAGCTTATGGTTGATGATCAAAAGTATGGCAGAAAAAAGGTTGTAGCATCTTATTAGATGGATGGACAGATGGATGAAATAAGACTCTAATTAACTTTTTAGTGGCTTCTAATGGCACATTGGTGTTCTTGAAGTCCATAGATGCCTTGCATGGAGTCAAAAATGCTAAGACATTCTGCAACATATTGGATGGGGTGGTCTAGGAGGTTGGGGTTGAGAATTTTGTCGAACTTATCATGAACAACATAGCAACATATGTAGCCATAGGGAAACTTATTAGGAGAGGCATCCTACTATTGCATGGACTCCTTGTGCTGCACATTGCTTGGATTTGTTGTTAGAGGACATTGGGAAGATTGGATGGGTCAAAAGTGTGGTTGAAGATGCTAAACAAGTTACCAGATTTATCTACAAACATACTTGGGTCCTTTCTTTGATGAGAAAACACACAAATGGAAAGGAGCTTGTGTGACCAAGACTAACACAATTTGCTAGCCACTTCCTCACTTTGTAAAGCATTCTTTCCGCAATTCCTCATCTCAAGAAAATGTGTGATGCTTGGTTGGAGTCTCGATTTTCCAAAAAAGTTGAAGGGGAGAGAACTACAAGAACAATTTTTGATGATTTATTCATCAAAAATGGAGAGGATTTAATAAGGTAAGTAACAAATATAAACATAAACTTTATACAAAATAATCCATTTACAGTTTTTTTTAGGGGTTAATTTTGTAATAATTTCAAATTTGCTTTCAATTTTTTAGGAGACAGAACCTTTGGTCAGGGTTCTTTGTATGGAGGATGGAGATGGCATGTCAATTTGTTTCATTTATGAGGCCATGGATAAGGCCAAAGAGGCCATTTTGCATTACTACGGTGGAAATGAAAAAAAATTGAAACCATTTGGTGCATCATTGATCGTAGATGGACATACCGACTCCACCTGCTGATACATGCCTTGGCCTACTACTTGAACCCAAAATTCTACTTCTCTGATTCATTTAAGGCTAATGAGGAGGTCATGACAAGTGTCATTTCTTGCATCAATAAGATGGTGCCAAACGCTGAGATGAAAGATAAAGTTCTTGATGAATTGGAGATAAGATTTACTAAATCTGATTTATTGTTTCTTATTTATGAATTTGACAATGTTGACTCTCTTAAAGCATCCATTTTACATACATAATACTCAACTTGTTATATTTCATCCATCTATTCAAGGTTGACAAGGGTGCGGAGGGAAGACTCTCTTCTTCAGCTCAAGCAATTCAAAGGAGAGAAAACCGACCAGGTGAAAATTTTAGTTTAATACTACAAGTCGAAATTAGAAACTTAATTCTTATATTTTTGTAATCACCCCGACCTCTCAGACCAAGGTTATTATCGATTATCCAAGCGAATTAATTTCAGAAACTTATATTAACCAAGTGAATATTGAAACAGACTAATATTTGCATACTCAATTTAACAACTTCAGACCAACTACCATGAGTTCATTTTAATGCAGATCCTCAGAGCATCATATGTTATTATTCCATGAATAGATAATGAAGCATAGCATCCCATTGCTCCTACATAAGGCACATAGTTGTTGAACAGTAACTCTATATTCAGATATGTCTCATTGACAATTTCCAATGAATGGACAAACATCGAGACTTTGAATATTTTCTTAACAGAAGAATAGAATTTAACGGTTGATCATAGATTGTTCAGAAAGCCTAGTTAAACAGTTAATTTTTGTTTACAATCCCAATCGTTGTTGGATTCCAAGCCCCATATGAAACTCAGAATTGCAAATCCCAATTTAATGATGCTTTCCAGAAATTATAGAGATATGGAACTCCAAATGCAGATGATACAAATGCAGCAATATGCATACAGGACATTATTTGCTCAAAATGCAGAACATTACAGGAAATGCATTTAATGCTATAGAATCCATACCCGTTACAATCAACACTTCAGTCAGCAGAAGGACACGATAATGATAGATGAATAACTCCCGCAATAGAATAATCTTCCTTTATTCATAAATGGCTCCCACAGTTTATGTGATAAAGATGGATGGAATATCTTCAAGATTTTTTCGAATAGCACAAGAACCCGATAATAACACCAATGAATGTTGAGCTCCTTCTATGGCATCGATTTATATCCTCTTTCAGATAAGTATATATTTCTCGATCACTAAAGCTTTGAGTATCTGCAATTACAACACTAACGAAAGAACATGTTTGTAACAGCACATAAAGATGGTTATTAACGGCTTTGAATATTATCTATATCTCCCGATAATGAAAGACAACGTCGATGAACACACGCGACTCCCAGGTTGTCGGGTCATCTCCAGCCGATATCTCCTGTGAACGGATGTGATTTAACATCAACTTCTAGTTATTACAATGATAATAATCTTTCACCATACAAGCCAATGATGATTCCCGATCTCACAAGAGCATGCACATATCGTCATAAGAAAGGAACGACTTCACCATAGAGGAATACAGCCTACTTGTCATTGGATGGCGATAATATTGATATGGCCACAATGAAAACCATGGTAAATGTGAACAGCGATAACAATCAATGATCTTGATAGTCCTTTCATCAAACCATGATGCATATCACGGCACCAACAACAATGATCTTCCATGCCTGTGTGTATATGTTCTCCAGCATTACATTCAAAACAACCCAGTATACGTTCGAGAACTTGTAAGATCTTCCGCACAATGATAAAGAGCCAAATGACTCTAGTGAATTACTATGCTAATCTCCTAGTATCATCTAGACTTGATTCTCAAATGCTTTGTGAATGAATCCAAATGGATAATAATCGCCACTTCATGGTTTTCGTCCTTTCATGGCTAGGAATTCCTGAGAGTTTCCGTTCTCAGTTTCCCATAGATCAAAAACCAAACCAAAATCTCCGTGATGCCAATGAAATTGCCCAGACTTCCTTTTAATTCTATTTCCATTCGGTTGGCCCAACCGAATTAATTTAGCTAATGACTTTACAAGGAGCTTAACACTTAATCATAATTTCATAAAGTCATTTAATAATTAATTAATTAAATACTAAAAATCCTTTTAAGGTAAATAAAGATCATTTCAATATTTAAATAATTAAATCGAGCTTATGAAAAAGCGGGGACATCACAGTCCTCCCTACCCGAAGATTGCTTGCCCTTAAGCAATCACAAACCAATTCGTAACTCCACTCAGATGTACAAGCCATAAACCATAATATATGAAGCACACATCAAGATCCAAGTGTAACAATGAATTAACCAAGACAATACCTGGATCCCAAACCACTCTCAGAAACACTGCTCTACCAATTTGTTGCACCAATCTGTTATCAGTCACCCTGTTATGCCGCAATAACCTGTGAAGCATTCGATCCAACCAGCAGATCCCTGGATCCCATACTGCAATAACTCTGTCATAGCACACCCACCTGTGAAGCACTTTGCTTGCCAAACAAATTTTTGGATCCCACACTGTAATAATCTCGTCATGCCCAAAGTTGTGAAGCAACTCAACAAGATCCAGAAGAAACAATGCACCAATCATGTCAAAGCCAGGATCCTATATTATCCTTGGTGCATAATCAATCATGCTGACCTGCCATGTGCTGTTGTTATAAACCCGAACATCATATATCCAACTAAGAACCTCACTCCAGAAGAAGCCACAGATACCTCTAATGTTAGAAGATGATAGAAACTCATCACTATGTCTACCTCCATCATGGAAAGGATGTTGCAAATCCCTCTAACTTCTCCAATCAATTGCTAAAAAGAAATTCCATTTAGCGGGAGGAACTATGATCATGCATGCCCCATTAGCTCCATATGCATTATAAGAGAGTAGTGAATCATCTCCAAGAGTGTTTGTATGCTCAAACAGATATGAACCAGCAATGCCCCCATTCATGCATACTCCTTCATAAGCTGGTCTAAAGAACGTAAGCTCTACCATGTGAGCCTCTAGAAAAGATAACTCCTCAAACTCATCATGAAAAATCATTATGTGCATATGAAGACATGATATTAGTGGTTGGTCCACTAATTGTATGCTCAACTTTATAAACACATCCCACACCTGAAACCCACATATCATTTGCGTCATCAAGAGCCTCCTCATCATCCAACTCAAAGAGTGGATTATCTAAAGTCAAGTCAACACTCAACTCAAAAAGAGGGTTGTCAACAATGGTTGAATATATACTATTAACTTTTTCATGACCATAAACAACAAACTCATAAGGATGGGAAAGTAAACTGCTGCTGTCCCAAATCAGCATTTGGGATCTCTCCATGCTTTCTTTGGAGTCACTAAACATCTTCAAATCTTGATCTTCCTCTTGCTCTTTCCAAGTGAGAAGTGGTAATGTCTCACCTAACTTATCATCAAATGAAGTCATCAAGCTGCAAGATGTTTCCTCATGAAGCTCCTCAATTCTTCCATCAATTTGTTCACACTCCATGCAACTTGCATTGTCATTTTGCATCTTGGTAGAGGCTGCTATAGAAGATGCATTTTCTGGTTTATGCAATGAATAATGAAACATATTCAACTGAAGACGAAGATCCACAATTTCCCAATCTTGTATGCCCACTTTTGATTTTTTAACATGTGTAAGAGTGGTGCCAATTTGAGAGTCAATGATCACACTTGAAGATGGATCCAAACCATTTCCCTTGGAGTCCAAACTATCACTGTCCAAATCCACCTCATGCTCTTCATCAATTGCTGATACAAAATCAAACTTTGAGCAATCTGAATACTCATCAAGCTTCTCATGGATGACTTCACTGAAAGGTTCATGTGATGACAAAGAACTGTCGGCCAAACTTAGGAAATTAGAATCATGCTCATCAATAATTTCTCCATGGGTTGTTGAACCTTGCCTATTGCTTGAAGTTACAAACTCTTCCTTCACATCTTCCATCATGAATGAAGGAACAGCGTTGTGGTTAACTAGAGGAACACCAATAAAACCCATACCTTCATATGATTTACCAATCGAAATCTCTATGTTACCCACCCTAAAACTCTTGCATTCCTTTGTAGCTGCAGCACGCAACTAATTTCCTGCTTTGTGCCTAGAGTAATGAGCCTCACTCAATTGATGGAAAAGATCAACAATCTCCCTATCTTTGTCCTCCACCAATTTGACAGCCATATCTCTATCTCTTAGTAATTGCAAGTATTCATCTTCTATGAATTCCAACGCTTCTTTGATGGATTGCAAATGTGTATGAGACCATAGTTTACATACTCGGAATCGGAGAGTACTTGGCAAGCCCAAAATTTTTGACTCGGAAAATACTCGGCAACTTATAAAGTAGCAAAATTTCTTATAAAAAAAATATAATAATTATTAACTATTAATTATAATAATTTTATATATGTATTTAATAGTTTTGTTAAAGAATATAATATATAATAATAATAAGTAGTATAATTGTTTTATTCATAATTTATTTTTTATTCTATAAAAATTTAAAATATATAATATATATTAATTATGCTAATATATACTTAACTATGATGTCGTAATGTTAAAACCTAAATGTGCTCATTTGTATTATATAAAAAATATAATAATTATTAACTATTAGTTAAATTTTTTTATATATGTATTTAATAGTTTTGTTAAAAACTATAATATATAATATTAATAAATAATTTAATTATATTATTTATAATTTATTTTTTATTATATAAAATATACATTATATAATAACTATGCGAATCTATAATGTTAAAACCTAAATGTGCTCGTTATTAGGATCTTGGCCGTAATTTTCATTTTAATAAACATACTCTAAAACACCCGTCGAAACCTTTCGAAACCCTACTTTCAGGCTGTAGCAGAAACCAACGATGAAAGGTCAATACCAGCGATGAAGAGTTTGGAGGAGAAACCAAGAGCAGTGGCGAAAGCAGGCAAAAAACAACTCAAAAACAGACAAAATGGCGGCAAAAAAATGTAGAAAACGCGAAAAAAAAACAAACACAGAAAAAACGCGTGAAAACCTTGAAATATCCACACGAAAATGAGGGAAAAAATCAGCCATTAAAACTACTGTAGCATTTGGCGAGTAAAGGTAAAAAATAATCGTTTTGCTTAAAATCTGGCGATTAATCGTCCACTCGGAGATTAATCGACAATTATGAAAAAACTATGTATGAGACATACTTGTTACCATCCCTTTTTGCCTCTCCTCAATTTGTGTTGACCAAATGAGGTCTTCAATATGTTTATGAGTGTAACAACCTTTTCCTTGCGTAAATTAAAATTTTCCAATTCTCACTTTAAACATGTAAAGGTAACCAGTAACAAAGACAATACAATAAAATTTTTCCTTTCTTTATTGATAAATACGTACAAGTTACAATATGTTTCCATATGAATTTCATTTTCATTGCAATTATAAATCAGAGTTCAAAAGTAATACAGTTACATACATAGCTTGTAAGCTTTTGCACAAATAGAAGTAAGAAGGTCCAGGAGTCCGTCCTTTCAAATCTTGGTACATCGACCGCTTGTTGTGGAGGAGAAACATCACTCGAGAGCTTTTCCGCCAACCATGGACTTATAATGCGGTCCCCCGCACACCTATCGTTAGATAGATGGCCCTCCCTTCGAAGAAGAGATTGGTAGGGTATCCTTTAACGATTACCAACTGAGACTAGTGTTGTGTCCTACACAACTAGAACCTTGCTATTTCACAATCTCGAACTAGTACTCGAATCACAATGAACTGACAGTGTAGTCTCAACTATCTCACACCTAAGTGGATGTCGTACCTTTCACTACTTTGGCCAAAGTGTTCTCATTCAGTACTTCGAATGAAGGTCATCTATCATAAACACTACTCAGGGCCGACTTGACTTGAGGCTTCCTTACTATGCATAGGTTTTGTCCTTCAATGGGTGAATCCGTCACCCTAGACATCCTACAACCATACTATCCTACTAGGAATGAATAACATAACATGTAACTATAAAATCCTTCTCCTATACCGGAAACCAAAATTCCTAGGAGTTACACAAGCTTCATCGAGTTAACCTATTAACTAAAGCTATGGATTGTTTATATTTTCATGATGCATTCAAACCCATCCTAGTACTTAGTATCTATTTCAATCATATTCTCCTCATATGGAGATAATACAAATATTGCCATTTATTCTTCAATGCATCAGTAAATTCTAACATAAACCGTACATTATTGAATGCAAGAGCTAATAGTATAGTACATGCAAAAATCTATTCCTATTTCACAAATTTTCCCCTTGTTTAATGATTCAACAACAACTCTATAATTAAAGCAATTCTTTTATAAATTCTTTCCAAGTATACCATATAGAACGACCTTCATTCCCTATTGTTTTTCAATGAAAGCGGACTTTTATTTGTAAACTCTTCTAAACAAAAGAAGAATAGCAGCTTTATGAAAAGTAATAGAGATAACATGCCTGACAAGAGCTTCCCACAGGTGCTGATGAAGTATGAGATTACTACTCCTTTAGCCTCCAGCCAAAGGACTTCCAGCTAGCTTCTACAAATGATAAACACTCCGAATTTGCTCTCAAATATGTTAAATGTTCTCACAACAGAAGCTCTCTTAGCAAATTTAAACTCACTCTATAATGATGAACTCAACTCTCTCAACAAATGATGAACTCAACTCCAAATTCGTGTGTTGAAGAATGAACAAAACAGCCTTTATATAGTGTTTAGAAACTCAACTAACTCCTCTTCCTAAGGCATCCAAGCTGCCAACACTGAGATTTGAGAAACTTCTTGAGAGATTTGTGGCAAAAATCTCAAGTAAATCATTATCCCTTCAAGCCACGACTTCACATGGCGAATTCTTGAGCTTGACACCTTCAGCTGTTTCAGATTTTTAAGGTATTTTGACGCAATCAGTTTGAAAAATTCATTCCAAGAAAGAGGTCGAGCCAACTATACTCCCACGTTGCCATTTTCGTTGCCAAAAGAACAACGTTTGCTTCATTCTCAAAGACCAGTTCTCTGCTCGTGCGCTTCAGGCGCGAACTTCTCCAGGCACGCGACTTTCTTACAACAGTTTCCTCCATTTTATTTTTTTGACATTTCAAATGTTTTATTAAAGTCACAAATGAAATATTTGCCATTGTGTTATAAGGAGGTGTGATTCAAAAATCTTTAATATTTCCTTTTTATAAAGTCTTCAAATGTAATAATCCCATTCGTAGAGTTTTCACGGGATTGTGTGTTTCAATAAAAACTCCAAATATTTAATACTTCATTTTTGACTTATTCAAATATTTCCAAAGTAATAATATAAAGTCTTTAAATAAGACTTTACTATGCAAAGTAAAAATCGTTTTACAATTTTACCAAAGTATTTTAAAATTCAATTTCTAAAATTACCCCAAAGTAATATAAAATTGATTTCCCAAATTACTTATGGTAATAATATTAAATTCAGTTATTCTTATATATTTATATATTTCTATTATAGATTTATTTACTCCGATATATATATATATATATTTAAATATTACTATTTAAATATATTTAAATATATACATATATGTATTTAAGTAAAACTATAATATAATATATACTTATATATTATTAAATATATAAACATTTACATATTTAAATATTTACACTTATATGTATTAATTGTTAAATATGTATATTGCGAGCCAGTCAGCATACTTTCAATATACATACTTACGTATTCGTGTATATATGAATATATGTAAATTCCAATAAAATATTATTATTAACATTATTATTCACAGGCAATAGGTAACGTGGGTATGTATATATATGTATATCACTGTATGCAGTGTACACATAAATGTATGTATACCATGTCGACACGTACGTATGGGCATATCCATCTGCCGAGCATACGTATGTATTGACATGTATATACATATGGATATGTGTACATTATATGCATGTATACACATACTCGACCTATTAACATATATCCATTCACGTTTTCCACATTAAGGTCAAAGCGCAGTAAGTCAGACAAATGAGTAATCATCACTTTCAAAGCATAAAGAAGTAAACATAACTCCTAAAGCCTAAGGATGACTTATCTAGACCAACATAACTGACTTGGTTTCTTAGAGCCTATACTGACGTGTGTGTATGCTCAATTGGTAATCGTTACTGTTTACCTGACCAAGCTCCTCCCCGAATGATGTCTCTCCTCTGTCTGGAGGAACAGTCTTCATACCTGCACACCATGACATGACATCGGCAGTCATATGTTCATAACAAGGTAAAAACATCTCACAAGTTAGAATAACATTATTCCATAATTGTATGCAACATTTAATCAAGAATTAAATCAATAGAAGTAACAATCAAATGAAACCATCATTAAACAAAACACCATTATTGATAACAAGAACATCATTGTTTTATTCATCATATTGATTCATCTGTTACAATCAATTTGCCCTATGAAATAATAGCTATAGAATTTGGGGTGTAACAATGAGTATCATCAATCCTTGATAACGCTTTCACAATCTTTTTTTCCTTCACCATAAATTGACCTTCCAAATCTTCCACTACAAGAGGCTTTCATTCCCCAGCATTGGAGTGATCTTGGTTGCCATGAACTATCTTTTCTGATTGGTCCTCATAAGTAGGGAACTTTTTAACAACATAATCATTCATCTCACATGTGGTTGCATTACAATTTACAATCTCTTTTGTAGAAGCTTCCTGTGATCCTTCTTGGAAGGATGTTGATGTAGCCTTAGACTCGTCACAAAATCCTCTCCTTGTATCCTCATATACTACTTCTGCATGTTTCTCAAATTCTTCATGAAGATTTTTGCAAATCTCCCTATACTCTCCTTGTGCAAAAAAAACCTGAGTTTCTTCACTTGTAGGTGTGGATGAGACGTTTGAGTGCTAAGATTCTCTTGACAATGAATCTGCAAGACGCTGCAAATCCCGATTAAACTTTTGTTGTGATTGAGCAAAACCACAAGCCATCTTTTGTTGCAATTGAGCAAGGTCTTCCAAATGTTTCTCCAAACTAAGCTTCTTTTCCTTTGTTGGTGAGTCAGGAAGAAAGGCAGGAATCAATTTTTTGCTTTGAATTCTATCCATTGATGTAACTGTAGCTGAATACACTCAGGCTGGCAGGATAGTGGCTCTGATATCACTGTAGTAACCCCGACCTCTTAGACCAAAGTTATTATCGATTATTCAAGTGACTTAATTTCAGAAACTTATATTAACCAAGTGACTATTGAAACAGACTAATATTTGCATACTCAATTTAACAACTTCAAACCAACTACCATGAGTTCATTTTAATGCAGATCCTCAGAGCATCATATGTTATTATTCCATGAATAGATAATGAAGCATAGCATCCCATTGCTCTTACATAAGGCACATAGTTGTTGAACAGTAACTTTGTATTCAGATATGTCTCATTGACAATTTCCAACGAATGGACAAACATTGAGACTTTGAATATTTTCTTAACAGAAGAATAGAATTTAACAGTTGATCATAGATTGTTCAGAAAGCCCAGTTATACAGTTAATTTCTGTTTACAATCCCAATCGTTGTTGGATTCCAAGCCCCATATGAAACTCAAAATTGCAAATGCCAATTTAATGATGCTTTCCAGAAATCACAGAGATATGGAACTCCAAACGCAGATGATACAAATGCAACAATATGCATACAGGACATTATTTGCTCAAAATGTAGAACATTACAGGAAATGCACAGAATGCTATAGAATCCATACCCGTTACAATCAGCACTTCAGTTAGTAGGACACGATAATGATAGATGAATAACTCCCGCAATAGAATAATCTTCCTTTATTCATAAATGGCTCCCACAGTTTCTGTGATAAAGACGGATGGAATATCTTCAAGATTTTTGAATAGCACAAGAACTCAATAATAACACCAATGAATGTCGAGCTCCTTCTATGGCATCGATTTATATCCTCTTTCAAATAAGTATATATTTCCCGATCACTAAAGCTCTAAGTATCTGTGATTACAACACTAACGAAAGAACATGTTTGTAACGGCACAGAAAGATGGTTATTAACGGCTCTGAATATTATCTGTATCTCTCGATAATGAAAGACAACACCGATGAACACACACGACTCCCAGGTTGTTGGGTCATCTCCAGCCAATATCACCTGTGAACGGATGTGATTTAACATCAACTTCTAGTTATTACAATGATAATAATCTTTCACCATACAAGCCAATGATGATTCCCGATCTCACAAGAGCATGCACATATTGTCATAAGAAAGGAACGACTTCACCGTAGAGGAATATAGCCTGCTCGTCATTGGATGGCGATAATATTGATATGGCCACAATGAAAACCACGGTAAATGTGAACAGCGATAACAATCAAATATCCCGATACTCCTTTCATCAAACCGTGATGCATATCATAGCACCAACAACAATGATCTTCCGCGCCTGTGTGTATATGTTCTCCAGCATTACATTCAAAACAACCCAGTATACGTTCGGGAACTTGTATGATCTTCCACACAATGATAAAGAGCCAAATGACTCTAGTGAATTACTATGCTAATCTCCTAGTATCATCCAGACTCGATTCTCAAATGCTCTGTGAATGAATCTAGACAGATAATAATCGCCACTTCAGGGTTTTCATCCTTTCATGGCTAGGAATTCTTGAGAGTTTCCGTTCTCAGTTTCCAATAGATCAAAAACCAAACCAAAATCTCCATGATGCCAATGAAATTGCCTAGACTTCCTTTTAATTCCATTTCCATTCGGTTGGCCCAACTGAATTAATTTAGCAAATGACTTTACAAGGAGCTTAACATTTAATCATAATTTCATAAAGTCATTTAATAATTAATTAATTAAATACTGAAAATCCTTTTAAGGTAAATAAAGATCATTTCAATATTTAAATAATTAAATCGAGCTTATGAAAAAGCGGGGACATCACAATTTTAAAACTTTTTTTGGTAGATTTATGGTGGGATAATTATGGTGTTGGCATGCCAAATTTTCAAAGGCTGGCCATTTGTATTTAGTGCTTTTGGGAGTGAACGCAATAGGAGCTTATTTCAAAGCATTCACATGAAGAAGAGAAACATGTTGACCTAGGATCGTCTCAATGATCTTGTCTTCATTTGGTGGCCTTCGAAATAGAAAGGTGGAGGGAATTTCACATGATTCTATCAACTTGGATGAGATTGATCCTTGTGGTTGTAGTGTTCCACCACTCTGCTGGTTTGATTTCACTAAGTTTGAAGGTCTGATTTTTTTGTTTTATGTTTGTGTTTTTTTTCACAGTTTTTGAGGTTGTTGCAATGATGCCAACATAGTGCCACACATGCATGCATATATAATGTAATTTCAAAGGTACTAAGCAACTGAAATCTATTTTTGATTCACATTTAATTACTAGAAACCCAAATGATGCTTTTAATTCATAAGACTTAACAAGCTTAAATCAGATCTGTCTAAGGTGGTAATAGTTCATATATTACATACCAAACATATATTAGAAATACACTACTGAATGAATAGTATTTGCTACAGTAGAAACCTCCACAAATCTGCTCACACTTGCTACAAGGATGGTTTCTCCAGCTCCTATTTGGTTTGAAAAGACTCTAAGGATCAGGGCGCCCCCTTTTGATGAATTTGCAGCCCACTAAGAGGGGCGTTTTCAGTCATATTGCTCAAACCCTCTTGTAGAGAGGACGGTTGGGCTGTAGATGAATAAATTCAGTCCAAATGATACCAAATCTATATGCATCCTTCCGTGCAATTTAGATGAGGTCTGAAGCTTCTCACAAACCCATAAATTTGCTCAAAATCAACATGCAATCAGCTCCTTGTATCTCCAAAATGTAACCAAATCTGAACAACTTTAAAGTGGTATTTCACACCCTCAAGCAGCTCAACCAAGAAGAACCACGTCCCTCCAAGCTCATACAAAGTGCAGAAATCAGGAAACCCTTGCTTCCCTCTTCCTCCAAGCCAAGCTCAACATGCCAAATGAAAAGAAAATAATGCTTCAAGATGGGTCGAACTTTTACTCATGAGAATATATGTTTTTAAATTGAAATCACTATTCATTAAAGTGAACACTATTTACTTTAAGTTATAACATTTTCACTTTATAAATGAATAGTGCCAAACAAAAATAAAGTGACCCCCTCATTTAAAAGACACATGGTCCCTAGGCCAAAAAGGGTGAAATAAAAGATAATAGCATAATTTAATCACATGCATCATGCCAAACACCTTAATTCACCCTGCCACTGAACTCCGGGGATCAACACTGCAATTTGATGACCAAGTGACCGTCTCAAAGGACCCTTTATCCAGAAACATTACCCTACGAGGGTTAACATGATAGGCTAATCCACTGATTACAGATGTCTAGCTGGAAGGGGACATTACAGTGGTGAATGGACTGTTGATGAACAAGATGATGTCCTCCTTGCTGATGAAGATCTTGCAAATTGGAGAGAGGAGCAGCATAAATGGATGCAATGGAGGAAAACGAGGACATTTTTGAAGAAACAACCCATCATCATTTTGATATTTTATAGCCTTCTAGTTTGAGGCCTAAAAAATCAAGTTACATTAGGAGGGGAAAGAGGAAGATGTAGATTATATTTGGTTGTTTTTTTCATGTTGACATATCGTTATATGTAAACAATTATAAATTTATAATGTTGTTATACTTTTGAAACTATGAAATTTCAAATTTTGAGAGTTTTGAGGATCATGACATGTGTAATGTTTGAATTATGACAAATTGATAGTCAAATTAGGCTTTTATGTTGTCTAAATGCATTAAGGTTGTCATAGAAATGATATACTAGCTGTTTCAGACCTTTGGCATACATGTGGATAACTGAAATTAACTAGTCCAGCTAGTTGGCATAAAGAAAAACACTTTGCATACACGCTGAATTCAATTATAAACTGAATGCAACTGATATAGAAGAGATATGCATCAACTAGGCATCAAAACGTGTAGTAAAAACACTCTAAATCTGAAGTACACATTTTGTCAAACACTTGTAATGCAATCTTCAGAATAAGAAGTCTGAAAACTCATATATTGCTGTCATAAATTTCTGGCTTCAATAATCAGTTTGGAAACATTCAATAGTGACTGAATCTTGACATTACAAAATGATCTCAACATTCAACAATGGCTGCCATGAAATTTCAGAATGTTTGTAGTCAGAAAATTGAACATTACCTAACCAAAATGAGATCAAAAACCTGATTTAATGAGGCCAAATTGAAGTACAATCAACAGAAATGATCACTGATTTTTATTGGAATTTTTGAGTGCCTCCTCAAGTGAAATCGACCTCCTCCTAGCTGGCCACCCCTGCTTGCCTGGTAATATTTTAGAAAAATAAATACAGCCTTTAAGCTCGTCGAATTTGTCCTTGAAATGGTTGTCTTGTCAATAGCAGTTGATTGCTCAAGTACCCACAACCAAAGGACGCCTCTAAGTGAAGATATGAACAAAATTATGTTTCCAATGATGCCCTAGCAGCAGTTTATCAGACCTCTGGAATTAATTATCAGCAAGCTAATAGCTCCTCCAAGAGAATCCAAAATGATTGCTAAGTCCTCCCAAGATGAATGCTCAAATACCCACAAAGAAACAACACCCAAATGAGGTCACATGAACAATAATCTGAATATAGTCGACCCTGATGGGTTTTCATAATTTTGACCCTTAAAAAATCTGTTTGGTTTTCTAATTTTTTTGCCTAAAAAAATCATGGGAGGGTTTATAATTTTTTCCTAAAAATTAAGGGTTTGATCCTGTATGCCCTAGTTAGGGTTTTCGCAGTTCGAGAGGGCTCTCTGGTTTCTGGAAAGGTTTTACCATTTTTCCTTAAAAACGATGTTATGTATGCTGATTCGTGTTTCGGATTTTGTGCCAGCTACCTGTTTGGTTTTTTCGATTTTATCCTCAAAAATCATTTTTGGGCTTCTGTAATTTGCAAAGTTGTGTGGGATTCCTTTGTGGGTTTTTACCGTTTTTTTCTAAAAAAATAATGTTTTGTTAACTTCAGTTTCAGGGTTTTGCGATTTTTTCCTCAAAAATCATGGTTTGTTGCAGTTTGTTTTGGTTGCACCTAGAGTTGCTGGGGCGAACATCTGCACAACTAACTTCTTGCAATCTATTCTAGAGTGCCATGCTCATCTACAAAAGTTTGGAGGGTTTGCCGATTTTTCCTCAAAATTGTGGTAGCTGTTCTCGGTGTGTCTCTGGTTACAGGGAGGGATAGTTCTATTACCCAACATCAGGTTGGATGTTTTGTGATTAGTTTTGGTCATTTCCAAAAGTTATGCAGTTTCTGGGAGGGTTGGTGGCAGACTCTTGTCTTTTGTTGCAGAAGCGTTCTGAGAAGGGGGAAGCCTTCTTTTTATTTCTCTGGGTAGTTAGAACGATGACCATTAAGGGAGGGTATTAGTATAATAGCTTTCTATTTGTTTAGTTAATAATCATCTAGTCATATTTAGTTAGTTTAGAATAGTTTAAGATTTCATCTTCTGTTAACGTTTGTTTCTTTTAGAAACAACGTCTTTGTAAATTTATATAAGGAATTTTTGTTCCTCTGTTTAATATATAACATAACATCAATTATTTGAACACTAGCTACAAAGATCACCATGATGAATAGTTTCCTCACATATCTTTAGTTCTTTTGATTGTTCTCCTCATTCATTTCAATAAAACTGAAATAAGTGGGATGAGTGGATGAATTGGTTGTTTCAAAAATATTCTTTCTTTACTTCTAAGCTGGTGTAACTTCAGTGGTTGTTGATGTTGTGGTGGAAAGTGATTTGTCAATGTTGACCAATAGGAGTTGTGATTTTCAATTTCCTCATGGAAGCAACTAAGATAAAACTAGACTATACCTTTAATAGAAGCAATTAAGGGAATGATGTTGATAATTTTGGCCATGATTTGTGTAGTTTCAGCCAACTTCTTTTGGTCAGCTATGAAGATCTCAGTCTTGACCTTGTACAAGGCTTGTTCCCTTAGATTGTTTTGCTCATTGAGAATTGAAGGGAAATTCTTATGCTGAAATATAATTTTCCCTCAATACAAGATCCCTGGTTTCTATGATTACCTCTTGTGTCTCGACTCTTAAAAATAGATTATTTTGCTTCTTTTATCTTTCCCTTGGAGCTACAACATATTGAGATGGCATTGGATTGCAAGAGTAATCCTCATTTTGTGGAAGTGATATGAGTGTGCATGGAAGGCATGGCACTATTACATTGCAAGCCATTCTCCTCAATGAGGTCCAATGCTATTTGGTAGAATCTTGTGATCCCAAACATAGGAAACCAAGAGTTACCTTGTTGAATGCATTATGTGCATTATTAAGACCCTCACTAACAACCTCTTTGGATCAAGATTTTTCCTCAACCTTTATGTTGTCTTTTTATGCAATGGCCCAATTCTAGTTTTTGATGAGCTTGGAATGGCTTTGATTGCTGGCCTATGCTTGCCTCAAGTTCCTCTTGATGGTGTTATTCTTGATGTCGAGATCCTTGATAGTTCTCTTTAGTACTTTACATTCATTTCTTTGATGGTATACTCAAAGGAATTGTCTCACCATTGTATGGTGCTCTTTCCTAGTTGAAGGATTTTTCAAGTTTGATGGAGAAGTCCTTAGTAAATGTCATGGTGGACAGTTGCATATCTCCTCTACTCGTAGTTGCAAAACTCTATGAGTACTTTTGTGTCAAAAACGTAGCCGAGTAACTTGTGGTATTACTTGCTATTGAGTTATTGCAAAAAATTGCTACAAGTTATTTTAACAAACATACCAAACTCAAAGAAAAACTTGTAATTAGAGGGGAAAAACTCAGTCGTGGTTGAAATGGGCTTGACGGCAATTTCATTAACATTTTTTCCTTAAATTTCTTCAGTTGTGTGTTGTGAGAATATGAAACAATTTGTTTGGCTTTCCTACAACTTTCTTTATCATAGTCTGACTCTATCTTTACTGACAATTTTCTTTCATGATATAAACATCATTTAGATTGAGAAGATCAATGATGCTTGCTTTCCCTTCCTACGGTGAAGCAATCAAAACTTGACTTACTCATTATTTTCTCAAGAGCAAAACACAACATAATGAAGACATGTAGTACACAATGAAAATATTAAAAATGTGGGTTTTTAAAGTTGGCTTGTTTGTCACCATAACCCAATGATTATTTGTAATTCCTTGTCAATGTCTTCTTCTCTTGTTGTGTTGCTTCTTTCTTTTCCATTTCAAAAAAATTCATCCTCCCACTTCAATTCTTCAGGTATATTTAAATTAATTTAGTTTTTTACAAATTTATGTATTTAAAACTTGAAGTTCATATGTGTTGAACTTCTTTTTGGCTTATGATGTGTATTGAACTCTAGTTTTGATCTATATATTAAGGAAATTAGTAATATGCATGTTTTTGAAGAATATTTTAAATTTTTTTACATATTTTTAATGTTCTATACATTTACAAATTTATTAGCAAGTTTCTCCCTAATTTTTTGCTGAATTACAAGTGTTTTAAATTTTTGGGTTAGCCAAGTTATTGTGAGTCCAAGTTTTTCGACTATGCCTCTATTGAATTCTTTCTTCTTCTTCAACTTGGTGGTGTATCATGATATGCTAAATGCCTTTGTTTTAACATCCATGTTGGTATCATAATTGAAGTTGACCTCCTAATCCATATCGAGATCATTCTTGGATTGGAAAAAGTATTCCTTGAGCTTTTTATGTGTGGTTCATTTGGTGATAGGGCACAATTTGATAGTTGACTACTTGGTGGTTGCAAGTGAGGTTTTCTTTTCTACAAACTTGTTTGGTCTTGTGTTTATGACATCGAAGGGGTCAAAAATACTAATTGTTTGCTCGTCTTTCAAGCTTTGTTTTGTTGTGTTATGAGATTGAGGTGGTCTTAGACTTTTATTTCTTATAAGAGATAGATGACACTTCTTTCCATTCCAAGAGTCCTTGTTGTCATCGCTTCATCTCCTCCTTTGCGTGACATTGCTTCTCCCTAAGTATGTAACATATTGATTGTAACATATTGATTGTAGGATTCTATATAGGTGCTTTGGGTGACTCTAGGCACTTTTTGAAAAGGAAAAGTATTCTTGTGACTAGCCTTGTTGGGGGCACTCTTCTTTAGCCTTAGTAATATCATGTCACCCTTGTTTTGGTCAGTATCATGGTTTCTAGGGAAACATCACATAGACTTATATTCTATGTTACCTGGGGACGCGTACCTAACAAAATCAGGGGCATCCTCGACCGGAAACGTCTCGGAGATGCAAGGATGCCTCGAAAATGTCCCCACGCCATCCCAATTGCTGCAAATTTTCAGGAAGGTTTTCGGTACGCCTGGGAAAAATTCGGAAATGCCAGAGGACGGCTAGCCATCCTTGGTACGGACATGGGACGCCTAGACATCCACTGACTATACTAGGGACAGCTAGCCATCCCCTACAATTTTGTAAATTTTTTTAGGGAAAATATCATAATTAAATTAAAATAAACATTTAAAGTTAGCGTTTATATTTTAAAGGATTTAATCTTTAAAGCTTTAATTTTTAAAGGTAGTATTATGTATTCCCTTTGCCATGGGAATTAAAGTTAAAGTCATTGCCTGGGAATGAAAGCTTCAACTTGCGATAGGGTTAGAACTTAGAGTCACTGCACAAAAAAGCCAAAGGATCGCTGCAAATTTCAAAACAAAAAGGATCATTTCTTTTTTTAGTTTCTTCCTCCCTCCCATGCGGTGCACAACATAGCAATAGCAAACAGCCAAAGGAGGTTATAGTCGTTGTTTTTAGTTTGTATCAGACAAGAAAAACATTCAATCACAAAGCCTAAAGGAGGTTATTGTTTGCGCAGATATTGGCAATAATATAGACTAAGTTTTTTCCTCCTCTAAGGGCTTGTTTTCAGGCACTCAATACTCAACACTCAGCACTCAGCTAATCTCCAGGTAATTAATTTTTAACTTTTTTAATTTTTGGTTAATTTTATGAATTCTTTTGCATTTATTTTTTTGTTTTTGTTAAGATTTGAAATACTTAGGAAGTCAGGAGGGTTTTTTAAAATTTTTTGTTTGTGTTGTTTGTTTGCACTTGCAGCTGTTATACTTATTTACATTGCAACAAGATACAAGCTCCTTTGTTATTTACATTGCAACAAAAGAAATCAAAAACAATGAGCACTAGCAACAGTGAGGGTAGTGAGGGTCAAGAAATTGAAATTCAATGAAGGCACCATGGAAGTTCTTCATGGAATGAGGCTGTTTCAGGGACACAAAGTATAGAAAATCATTTTCAATGCCTTTCTCACCTCTTGTCAACCTATGCAAAGGGCCCATTTAACCCAAAAGAACCTCTTTCATAATTTGCAACAGCCATAGATGCTAAGCAAAAAAATTCAAGGGGTAGTAGAGTATGGCTGTGTCGTATTTGCAATGAGGACTATAGGGGCAGCTACACAAGAGTTTACTCCCATCTTTTAGGCATAACTTGTCAAGGGGTAAAATATGCAAACAATAACAATGGCTGAGAAAGCGGAGGTGACTAGGTTGCACATGGAGGCTGAAGCCAAAAAATCAGGAAATCCAAAGGAGTATTTGCAGCCTAGTGGGTCAATGTCTAGTGCTACTCCTATAACTATTGAATCTAAGAGTGTTGTGCATGAGAGTCAAAGAGGAAAGAAAAGGTCCACTAGTGTTGCTGGCATGTTTCACATGCAATTACAAGATGTAGCTGATAGTTCTACTGCCAAATTTTTCTATGCTAATGCTATACCATTTCATGTTGGCATGCTCTCCATTTTTTAAACAAATGTTCAAAGATGCACTTGCTGCTGGTCCTTCATATGTTCACCCTGGAGATCATAAGTTACACACCTCACTCCTTGATAAGGAGTATTCCAAAGTGAGTATAATGACGGAGATGAGACAAGTTTGGATAAGGGATGGCTGCTCTATCATTATGGATGGGTGGACTGATATTAGACATCGGCCACTCATCAATGTTATTGCCACATGTTCAATAGACTCTTATTTTCTTAGAGCTATTGATTGTTCAAGGAAGAGGAAGGATGCAAGCTTCCAATTTCAGATTTTGAAGGATGCTATAGAAGAGGTTGGACCCTCTAATGTTGTACAAGTAGTGACTAATTCAGCTTGTGTATGCAAGCTAGCTGGCTTAATGGTGGAAGGTGCTTATAAGCACATTTTTTGGATGCCATGTTGTGTTCATGTGTTGAACAACGCATTGAAAGACATTGGAAAAATAAATTGGGTGAAGGAAGTGGTGCCAAAAGCTAGAGGCATTTAGATGTTTATTTGCAATCATCATACATCACTTGCTTTGTTTAGGACTTTTCAACGAAGGAATTCCTCAAGCTTGTGGATACCAGATATACTAGCTACTTTATTTTGTTGGAGAGGATGATCGAGATGCAAGAGCCTCTTCAATTGATGATGGTTAATTCAGAGTGGGCTAGATGGCTAGAGGCAAACACAATTGAAGGAAAAAGTATCAAATAAAAAATCCTCAATGATGATTGGTGGTCCACAATGAGGTAAGAGATTGTTGTTTTTTATTTTTTAATGAATTGTTGATTTTTAGACTTTTAGTATTAAATTTCTGATTTTATTATTAACTAATACATTGCTGATTTTAATATTAAATTTATGGTTTTCATTTTATTATTGATATCAAATTAATAAATTGGCATTGCTGATTTTATGTTCATTCTTGAATCTTTGCAGATATATTTGCTCCATTATCTCACCTGTTGTGCGGGTGATAAGATATGTTGATACAGACTCTCCTAGCCTTGGAGAGATTTATGAGACATTTGATAGCATGCTTGGACAAATGAAGCAAGCAATTCATAGCAGGGACCCTAATTTGGGATTTTATGAGGAGCACATTAGGCCTATTGTGACACAACTGTGGGACACTATGAACACCCCACTTCATATGACTGCCTATGCTCTAAATCCCAAATGGTATGCAACAAGACCTAGGAAAGTGCCTCCATGTGATGATGAAGAGGTGAAAGATGGCTTCATGAGGGCCCTTGTGAAAATGTATACTGAGGAGTCCAACATACTTAGATCACAGTGGCTAGCCTTTGTGAGTCTTCGTGGCCCAACATTCAATAGACCAGAGGCGAGGTTGGATAGAGCTACATTAGCTCAAACTGACCCCATCGGATGGTGGCATGGCATGGCAAGGATGCACTAGAGTTGAGGATGCATGCCACTCGTCTCCTTTCAAAGGTTGCCAGTTCCTCTACTGCAGTGAGGAATTGGTCTACATATAGCTTCATCTAGTCAGTCGAGATGAATAGGCTTACATCTAGACAATCGGAGAAGCTAGTGGTTGTGGATAGTGCCTTGTGGCTTCAAGATCGACAAACACCTAAGTATCGTCAGACTCCAGCTACACGTTGTGATGTTGATCTCGAAGATAACTACATAGGTTGATGATGAGGAAGCACATGATGCATTGCTTGGGGTTCCATTGGATCAAGATGAGATAGCCTCTCATATTGGCAATGACTCAGACTGCGATTTTGATGAAATATTAGGGGATGCTGATTAGGGACAGCTACATACTTGATATTTCTATATTTTTTTCATTTTGATTTTCTAGTTGAAACTTGCAGCCTTTGGGCATTTTGATGTAATTTTTATATAATATATATGCAAATGCCACTTTATCAATGAATGCAATTAAATTTTGTTAAGGTTTGAATCTATGATGTATATGATGATTGCTTTCTATGAAATGAAAATATAAATTGAACTCTAATATTATGTGTTAAGGTTCTATGATGTATATGATGATTGCTTTATCATATGAATATTTGAAATTTTCTATATTTTTTAAATTTTCCCTATTTTTTAATAGTTGTCCCCTGCCATCCCCGTCTCGGAAACTTGGGGTAACATAGCTTATGTTTCTTTTGGGTGTTGGAGTTGTGTCTAATGCATTTCCTAGATTGGGGTAGTGATGAAGCATGCCCTTTCACTCTTTGCTTGGCCAACATGTTAAGAAAATCGCAACTTGTTGATTAGCCCAATTGGTTGCCTTGGCGAAGTGACTCTTGTAATTCTTATGGAGTTATCTATGAACCGAGATTAATGTGCTAGAATAGGAATTGGGTTCCTAGGAACCACGGGTCTTTGTTTCTTCTGATTATGTTTCCTACCTCTCAATTGCCTCACTTGCTTCCTTTCCTTTGGGAGGGCTAGATCAAGTGATAACTTCATTATTAGAATCATTTAAATATCTTGGCTTGATGTACTCCCATGCATTGATTGTTGCCTTTTGGTTCAGCAATAGATTATTCTAGGAGAGATGATTCTTCCACTTTTCTTTTGTTGGATATGGATGGTGATTCTTCTGATACCTAATGCTGCCCAATGATTTGAATAGAAGTCACTATAACCCAGCATAAATCGTTTGGGGAATAAATCGGCAAACCAAAAGTTCAGGATTTTTTGAAAAAATCGGGAATAAATCGGGAAAAATCGGGAAAAAATCGGATATACAAAAAACTGCAAAAAATTGAAGAAAAACAGTCAGAAAGTAATTTTTTTTTAAATTTAATGGCATTTCCATAGCATACAGACATTGAGAGCAAATAAAATATAGAGTTCAATCCATGAATTATAGAAAATAGATTTTCTTTGCTTATACTCATATCGCTGATCAGTGATTAGTCTGATTACATTGCACAAAACATACTACAACTGCATAAATATCAGATTGTGACAGTTGTCAAAATGTCTATTACAATATAGTTTGTGACTTTGTACAAAGTAAACCTATAAACTAAGTACAAAGTTCCAAAAAATTCAATTGTAGCAAATGACGTGCTATAGGGCAGAAGCTCCTGCTCCCGATGTTGAAGCTGTTAGGTGACCGGTTGCCCGCCGAGCTTCTTCAAGTAGATCATCAGGCACGCTGGCCTCCTCCAAGATATTTACATCTTCAGGCTCAATACAATATTCAAATTCATCATCAGATGCAGCAATCCACTCAGACTCAGGATCAATCTCATCGAGATCAATTGGGGCATCTTCCTCAATAGTACCTGTTTTTGCCCATGTAGAAATTAGTCTTTTCTCTACAAGTGAAAAACACAATGACAACAATTGAAATTGATTGCAAGTGTATTAAAAGTCTCACCTTGAGCTTTCTTTAGCTTCAGGCGGAGGTTGTGGTGAACAAACACTAAGTCATTCATCCGTTTTTGTGTTAAGCGGTTGCGTTTTTTGGAATGTATGTGTTCAAAAACACTCCAATTACGCTCACAAGCGGATGAGCTGCATGGCTGGGTCAAAATGCGTATTGCCATCCACCTTAGATTTTTGCATTCGTGGCCAAAAAAATCCCACCATTGAGCTGAAAGTTCAAAGAACATTATATGGAGATGAGTGTCATGTAAGAATATCTTAAAATCTAAGATACATTTAATGATCATGTGACATGAAAAATCAAAAGATTATCAAAATTTTATAGTCTACCTGGTTGGAAGGTCTTTCGGCCTTCCACGGCAACCCTAGAAGAGAGAAAACCCCTTCCTTGCCTGTACAATTGCAACTCTGACATAGCTTCATGCAATCGTTCTTGGTCTGGAAACATTTTGTCCATGCACTTTAACAATCCTTGTGTGATCTCAGCATCAATTTGTCTGAATGAAGAGTTGTAGAACAATGATGGATTGAGAAAGTATCCTGCAGCATGGAGAGGGGAGTGCATCTGTCCATCCCATCTCCTATCTATTATGTCCCACAATGGCATATACCTATCCCTGTCATTTTCCAGCCTACCCCTCATCACCTCCTTGGCCCTATCCATGGCCTCATACAAGTATCCCATGGGGGATTTATCCCCGTCCACTAGCCTCAAGACTTTTACTAGAGGCTCCGAAAATGATACAACTTGTTCAGCCACATTCCAAAAACTAGTAGAATACATGTAATCTGCAATTGCCATGCCATCTGTTTGATTACCAAAGCCAGACTCCATCCACTCTCTTGAAACAAACATTCGTTTCAAATTCATTTTTTGTTGACAAAGAGTCTGTAGTGCAAGAAAATGTGTTGCAAATCTTGTCACCCCTGGACGAACTAGGTCCTTGCCCTCTGTGAAAGACCGCATCATACTCAAAACCCTTGTGTGATTATAAATATATTTGGTAACAGAGCGAGCCTTGTGCAGTATCTCCTTAACCCATTCAATTTTCCCAATGTCCTCTAGGGTTAGATCAATGCAATGTGCTGCACATGGGGTAAAAAACATGGAGGGGTATTTTTCTATCAAAAGTCTCCCAGCAGCAACACAAGCAGCAGCATTGTCTGTAATAAATTGAACCACATTTTCTGGCCCCACTTCCATGACTACCGAGTCATACATATCAAACAATGCAGCTGCAGATTTCATTGTATTTGATGCATCTACAGATCTCAAAAAAACAGTGCCAAGATCAGAAGAGACAAGGAAGTTGATGAGGGTTCGGTTCCTTCTATCTGTCCATCCGTCTGACATAATGGTGCACCCACTATTAGTCCACTCTGATCGATGCTCTTTAAGAACATCTTTGACATCACTTACTGCCTCATTGAGCATACTAGTCCTCAATGTCTGATAAGATGGGGCTCGAAACCCAGGACCTACAGCTGCAAGAGCATCAACCATAGCTTGCCAATATGGAGATCTGGCAGCATGGAATGGCAAGCTCGAGGAGTACCAAAAATTTGCAATGGCCTTCTTCGCTTGATCGTGGACATTCTTCCTCCATCCTGTACTCTCCAAAGTAGTTTGTGATCCTGGTGTAGTACGAGGTTGGAAGAAAGCATCAATGTTTCCTCCACCTGTGTTTGGGCCATGTGCTGTAGAAGGTGTTGATCCGGATTCCCTACAACTCCCATGCCCACCAGCCTCCTCATCCAAGTTATTCCTCTTTACACTTGCAGAATTAGAACCTGTTTCAACTCCAGTTCTTGCTTTTTTGGCCTTATTCTCAGCGATACCATAAAGAGCTTGTTTCGCCTGATATGTGACATCTGCAGGGCATTTTGTGCAAACGGTGGTGTTATTACCTGGTTCTTTTGACAAATGCCATTTGAACCGATAAATTCCACCACCGACGTCATCCTGGCACCAATTGCATTTAACCTTTGCACTACCATCAATTGGTGTGCAATGTGTCCATGCAAAGTCTTTCGGACGCGGCATTGTGATCACTGATCAAGAATGAAATCTGCAAAAGCATTTTATTTCACTCGTAAGATAAAATTGAAATAACAATATAGTAATTTGAAAATACGGTAAATATTTTTAAAATAATATAACAATCATGATTATTATAAAATATAACAATCATGATTATTATAAAATAATAATTGCATTTTAAAATTATATTTTATACAATAATTTTAAAATAAAAATAAAGCAATATTATTTAAAATTTTAAAATTTAAATAGTAAATAATAATAAAAAATTAAAATAAATAAATAAACTTATTTAAAAATAATACAATATTTTTTAGTATTATACTATATAATATTATTAGTATTTTTTTTTAATTTTCAAATTCAATATTAAATATTATACTAAAAAAAATTAAACTGTATATAAAAAATTATAGTAAATTAAAAAAATACAGTTATTCAAAATCTAACTCAAAACCCTAAACAATACTAAATTAAATTATTTATAATTTTATTCAAAGTTCTAAAGATTTAGGGAAAAAATTCGTGAAAATGCATGAAAAATGCGTAAAAATGCATACAGAATACTTAGTATTTAGGGAAAAAATGCGAAAAAAATTCAGGCCTACCTCCCGTGCGTGTGAACTTTGAAGAAGAAATGCCGTACAGGAAGAAAGGGCGTCGATTCTTGTCTGATCTCCGTCGCGTTTTCTATTCCAGTCGGCCTCTGATGACGTCCGTCGCGTTTTCTGTTCCAGTCCGCGTTTTCCAGCAACATATACAAATTTCGGGCAACTTTTAGGGTTTTTATGTTTGCGCGAATCTAATGTTAGGTCGGCAGGTTTAAAACGCGATTTTCTCCAGATTAAAACGCGTTTAAAACCTGCAAAAAATCGGGGAAAAAATCGTCCAGCCTGCAGATTTATTAAAAATCGCGATTAATCGGGTTTAATCGCAGATTTATGCTTCTTTGCTATAACCATAAATCCTTGATTTCACCTAAGGTAAGCTGACTGAGCAACACTGAAGCATACTGACAGCAAGGATTTCTGCAGAAATTAATGTAAGGCTACCAATCATAATGGATGGTTCAAAAACTGCTTCTTTTTCTAGAAGTGTTGGTTGGCCTAGGCAAGTTGAATTTCTAACTTGAGCACAAACATCCATTGTGTATGAAAGGTGTGCAATTGGAAAGGAGGGACTAGTGAGCATAATATATAGAAACATGGGTGTTTGTCTCCTACACATGCCGATCGTTGAGTTCACAATCAATATCATACATGTTCTTCTGTCTAATGTTCCTTCTCCAAGATGGAGTTTATTGTGCATCTTTTTCCAACTAGATTGTGAGGTGCGATTCACAATGTTTCTTTGTGTTTCCAGGATGGGGGGACAGGAGAACGTGGGAATGCTGTTTTGAGGACAAGAGATTTTTTCTTGGATCTTGGGTATGGTTAGTAAAGCAAAAACTTATAAAAGCTGAAATATTTAAAATAAATACAATTCTGAATTTGCAACAATGATCCTCCCCTTTTTAGGTTTTTTGGTGTTTCTTAGTAATTTTTAATAAAAGTTGAACTTTTTAGTTTTAATGTGCCAAATGGTGTAAGGCTTAAGCTATCCAATCCTTTGAAATAGTGGACATCTGGGATGCCACTTGGATCCTTGGGGATGTGTCTTGCTATATGAGCTAGCCTAGATCCAAGGAATGGGACAATGATAGTGTATATGATTTGTTTTTCCAAGAAGTTATTATTGTTCCATGAGGATGCATTCGTGCCCAAAATTACTACATTTCTATGGCGGGAGCATCTCTAGGGTGCTAAAATGTGGGGATTATGTACCCTGCCATAAATTGTGTTGGAAACATGGGAAAGAAAAATGTTGGTATTTGTAGAATCGCAAGGGCAAAGGAAAATTGAAGAATGCATAAGTACTAGTCATTTGTGCAATTTGAGGGCATATGCATTTATTTCCTTGTGCTAAAGGAAACATTTTCAGTCATGGGAAGTCGCAAGCATACAGGAACAGCCACAATTTTGTAAAGAATTGTCATGGCCTCATGGCCATATGTTAACAATTTAATGATTGTTTAGATAAATGACTCTAAACTGAATAGAACCGTCAAGGAGATAAAGGAACAATCACTATTATTAAATTATTTAATAGAAACCAATAGATTAATCTCCACTACTGGTTTTATTCGTGTTAGAAAATTAATTAATGTTGGAACATTTATATTTAAGAATTTTAAATTTATATATTGTTGGCGTTTCAATTCGCACCTCTAGAATGCGGATTAGAAACGTACAGCTATGCACAGATAAACTACTCTTCAAATTAGGAGGGGAAGCTCCCTCTTTGCTGATGTTGCTTAAGAAAGTAAATTAAAACTAATTTTCCTATCTTTTTGTTCAGCTAAGAGCACAAGGTTATAAAACTCAAGCGTCGTAGCTGAGATTTTCTATTTTAGAAGTTCAACTACGACTAAGCCTACTCTAATGACGTTTCTAATTACTCAAGTAAACGTAGAGCATGAGAATTAGAAATGAACAAGGTTTGATTCTTTGACATAGATACTTAGATAAACTTTCTTCCAACATACATCTACTTACTTTCAATGCAAGCTGAAATGGAGATCATATAAGCATAATACAATAAATGGAAATCTGAGACTTTATATCAGGGCAGCAAAGCAGGCACAAGACTATTTTCTCAAATTTCAAGAACAAAAGATTACACTTCTGGGATAGTAGGATTGTAGCAAAATAGGCTTACAGTTTAGCTATCAAACCAGATTACATTGACACAAGACACATGCACTGAAAAAGAACTTGCAGCTAAAAGAGACTTGCAAACTTGTTCTTACACTAAGTGAATTGAAACTAAACAACAATTTGCAAGAAAAATAGGCTCAGCAATTTGTTATCACAAGCACGGTTAAGAAAATAATGGGCAAGGCTGCCCTTATTTATACACAAGCAGAGGAGTAGGGAACCCTAAAATCTCCTTGCTTTTACAACCAAGACTTGCCAACATGCAAGCTTTATTTCTAAAACTAAAACAAGATAACTATCTAACAACCTATGAAAGCACAAAACAGGGAAAGTGCCAACTATTACAACTTGTTTTCTTTCTCTTCTTCAAAGAGTGGATAAGAATTGAGACAAGAATAGACAGAAAGCATGGAGAAAGCTTCAAGATGACTGCTGCTTTAAATCTCGTCCATATCTATCAAAAAGCTGATTTGTTTCTTGATTTTAAGTGGAGAGTGCTGCTGAAAATAGAATGTTGATCTACCTTGAAAAAACAATTTCTTCAAAAAAAACTGGTACCTGGGTTTTGTAGAAAATCACATTCCGGAGAAACCCAAATGCTCAAAAATTGAAAAAGCTAAATTCCTCCTGAAAAAGCGGCCAAAAAGCAATTTCTAGAAGAGGGAAAAGTTTCTCAATGTTTGAGAGGATGAAAAAGTGGAGAGACCCATGTGATCAGAAACGGAAAAAGTTAGAGTGGTTGTTTTGAAAAAGCAATGCCCTAGAAGTTTGGAGCCTGAAAAAGTGTTCCTTCTTGCTCACTGATCTCGAAACCACGAAGAACACCGAAAAAGCATGTCGTTTGGGTCTTCAAATCTTCGTTGAGAGAAAAGGGAAAATCTTCTTGCTCTAGACGCCAACCTGCAAAAATGAATAATGAAAGACAAAAGCTCTCTTAAATAAGTTGAGGTTTGAGAAAATCTGCTTTTTTTTTGCTTTAAAACTTCTCAAAGCCAATCCTGAGCAGGTGCATCGAACTTGGACGTTTTCTAATGCTGAATGATGAAAAATTTGAAAAAAAAATTCGAAGGCATTGAATCTTAGGCGCCCTTCTTAGCCTGGAGCGCTTTTCCTCTCCAAACTTAGCCATTTTTTCACCATTTTCAATTTTTTGCTTGATTTTACCCTTGGTTAGATCTCGATTTCCGAGAGCTTAGTTGATGTTGTGAATTGGCAGAATGATCCATCACGGAGCCGGAGTGAATCTAACGAAGTTGTCCTGGAGGCCACTTTTGATAAAAACTTCATTTGACCCCTCAAAAAGTTGGGCACCCCTAGCTATTTAGGTCACCCAAGCTTACCAGTGTTGGCCATTTTTTTGTTCTTCAAGTTTTGCTTGCTTTCCTTGATTTTCTGATGATTTTGCAATCCTGGATGATTCAGGAGTCCAACAAACTGTTGGTTGGGCTCGTTGGATAGCCTGATGAATTCTAAAGGGGGTTTTCTGGTGGCTGCATCCTCTGAAAACTAATTTGGGGCCTCAAAAGCTTGGGCGCCCTTGGCTGTCTGGGGTGCCCAACTCTTCCAAAGTTAGTTTATTTTCTGAGATTTTTCACTTTGCTTTTGACTTCTAACATTTTTCATGGTTTTACCCCTCCGATCAGTCGATGATATTTGATAACTGCCAACTCCGATGGATTTGTTGATGATTGCGTTGGAGAGCTGCTTTGAAACTGAAGAAGACATGCTAGAGGCTGCAACTGCAAATTTGATGTTTTAGACCTTCAAATCCTTGGGCACCTATCTCCTTCTGGGACGCCTAGAATTCCAGACTTGGCCATTTTTTGTCTCTTTTTCAACCTTCATTCTTCAAATCTCATATTATGTCCTTCATTTGATCTGAATTTGCCGACGGTTGACAAGTTTGATGAATTTGTAAGATATTTGTTGCGAAGCTAGCAGGATTCTGAAGAGGTTGACTGATCTAGCAAGCCCTAATTGCTAGATTTGAGCCTCCACAACCCTAGGCGCCTATCTCCTCCTAGGGAGCCCAAAATTTCCAGACTTAGAATATTTTCTAAGTTTTTCATGATTTGGATTCTACTACTTTATCAAACCTTCTCCGTTTAATCTCGAATTTTGGCTGACTAAATGATCAGATGACTGTGCTTATGGATTCCTTGTAGAGCCGGCTGGGTTATGAGCAACATTGTTTGGGATGAGCAAACCCTAATGATCTCTTGAAAAGTTGGGCGCCTATCTCCTTCTGGGGCGCCCATGGTTGGCAAACTTAGTTTTTATTTTGCAATTTTCAACTTTTTCCTCCGTTCGTCGTGCTTGACTTTGCCTCGCTTGTTGGAGATGAAATTTTTTCTAAGGCATGAGCATCTAGGCACCTAGGTTGAGCTGGGGCACTTGAAGTTTCCAGACTTAGCCAAAATTTTGCATTTTCCAACTTTCGCAACTCCCTTTCTCCATTCTTCGTTCAGTGCTTGAATGTTTGAATTTGATACTTGGCAGCTAACTGACCTCCATTAATGACCTTGGAGCTCTTGAAAAAGCAGAATAGACCCACTAGGGCAAAATTGATCTTTTGATGATTTTGACTACACCAGCCTGATGAGGAAGTATTTTCGACCAATCAAAATCAATTTGAACCCTAGAAGCCAAACTTTCTATTTTTAGAAAATTTTGCCAGCATCCATTTCGAAAGAAACCTAGAAAAAGTTCTATTTTTAGAAATTTTTCCTAAAATTTAGGGCCAAAAAACTGAAATCTGGGTTTTGTAGACTTGGTCGCTCTGAGCAGACCCAAATCGTCAAATTTTGAAAATTTTGAGTTTTTGACCCTCATGAAAGACATGCAAACCCCAATTTTGAACTTTTTTGACAATTTTGACAAGACTTTTACTCATTTCTGCAAAATGCCAAAGTGTAGCAAAATTTTTAATTTGGGGTACAACATATATTGATGTCTATAGCTTGTCCCCTTGCTGTTCCCTAGCTGTCGCCAAAATTTTGGAATCTTTTTGTTGTCTCTGAAAACTTGTACTTGTGTCTCTCCCCATCTTGGAAACTCAGAGGGAAACTGGAAATTATTCAAGGTATCTATTATGATACTTGTGTCATCATGCTACCTCAGCTCCGGAAACATCCTTGAATAGGGAGTGAGTAGGATTAGTTGACCAATGGCTCATCGAATTTTTTGAATGGCTAAGTGCACACACAAGACAAGCAATAGGTAGGATTAGAATTGATTGATCTTACCCAATATCAAAGCAGCCCAACTGAAGATAACAACAGCACTATTCTTTCTTTACATTGAGGACCATTATGTCACCTTGTCTAGGTAGACAATCACATCATCAAAGCCAAGCACTTGACACAACATGGCTTGGTGCTCCAAAAAGTTTTTGTTGGGATCACTCTTCGGCACTAGCAAAGTTTGATTGAATAGCTTAATAGGCTTGGTCAGGAAATCTTTCAATGCTCTATAGTGAGCTTGAAAGCATTTTAGGGGCAGAATTCCAAAAAACTTGGTGTACAATGTTGGATGCCAACACATCCTTTAGGACCATTATTCACCATTCTGATTATATATTTTTACAAGGTGGGCCTAGCAATGTTGAAGGTCACATTGCATTCAAATGATAACCTTGTGATTTGAACATCACCTTGTTTTCTATTATTTGCATCATGCATTATTGCAATGGTTTAATTATTAATAGAGGTGGTGGCAATGCTACATGTTAGAATGCGAGGAGGCCTCCCAAATTATTTGGCTTGAAATAACAAAAACAACATTTTTATCCTTGTTTTTATGAATATTTCGGTATTTTTGAATTTTCTGAGTTTTTCCTAATTAAATCCCAAGTAATTGAATTCCATTTATACATTCAAATCATTTAGAAAGTAAATATAATGATCTTAGTGAATATGCTTGGACTTCTAACACATGTATATTGACACTGGAATTTGCGGTGGACCTCTTTGTCAAGTTCTCTCTTGTGAATCCCTTACTTCGGGACATGCTGAAGCTTCTGACTGATCTTATAAAATGGCCCATTCATCTTTGAAAACCACAACTTCAAAAACATTGCCAAAATTTTCTCAGGTTGTTTACAGCATGGATGACATTGAGACATCAGAACAGTGCAGAAAAGATTATCCTACAAAGTCTAGCAATGGAGTCTTGGTCAATGATACAATTTCTACTCAAGAAGCTGAACATTAATATTTGCCATTTTTGGTGCGAAGTGTCATACAACAGTACAACTATGTATAAATTTCAGCTTCTTTATTCACATTGTTTACAATAATGATTATTGCAACTTCTTTTACTTTTTTTTTGAAATTAAATTTTCAAATATTAATTATATATATTATTTTAGTAACAATCCCTATTGCTGTCTCTAAATGCCAGAAAAAAAAATTGTTGTCCCCAAGACACATTCTTCTATCCATGAAACTTGGAGGAAAACTGGTTTCAAAGTCTTTTGATAGACCTAGGACAAATTAAATGTGAATTCTCTAATAAAATCAGTTGCTCCCCTATGGCAATGTTGGTGCAAATACTGATATACTCCTTTCATCCAACCCCAAGATGATGCCATCCAACACATGCAACTAAACTATTGAAGCTAGCATATAAGCTATTGAGTCTTGAGATCTTTTGATTGGGCTAGGACTCAACAGGTTTGTGTAATATGCACCCTATATTTTTTTTGTGTTTTGTTTTCTGATGTTTTTGCAGTTTCGATATTTGCAATATAGATAAATAACAACAATAGTAACCAATACAAATATTTGCAATGCAAGAGCTGAAAACTCAACTATTTAGGAATACCCACAAACTGAAATATGTTCCATATTTATTACAGCAGTAGTACAGTCACTAAAATAGGGTTTAAACAACATGTAAATCACTATAACACTCTTAATATTGCATTTTTGACATACCCATTAACTGCTATGCAAAAAGCCTGAAACTGGACTATGACCAGCAACTCTGGAACTTGGTAAAAGTTTGCAAACTCCTTCCAAATGCTGCTGTTCACTTCCAAGTTGTTTGCCGAGTCTTCTCCAACCCTAGGCACCTCAAACGTTAGCAATTTTCTGCCCAAAACTTGGGTGATTCAATCTCCAGCTCCCACACCCCTCCTAGGATAGTATGGCCTGTCTTGGGAATGGTGCAGCCAACAAAAAGAGGGATAAATCTGTATTTTTTGGTCTTCAAATCTGCTGCCCAGACCTAATTTGCCTCCAAATAATCTGACTTGAACCTCAAGCAGTAGTACCAAAACCTGAAAATAACTATGTTCCATAGCGTTTCAGGGACAGGGACGGGGGGATGGCAGGGGACGCGTTTCGGGGACGGCAGTCCAAGGGCAGATTTTTGGGAGGGCGGGGGGACGGCGATATAGTAATTTTTCAAATATCAAATATGTGCAACAATATCAATATGACAATATGTGCATAGATAAAGAGTATAACAATAGTATAACAACGATATTTTCTCTTGGTCGTTTCTGCATGTTTACCCTACCCATGTCTGCATTGCAAAGTAAAAAGAAATTGTATAAAACTAAAAGTTAAAAGTCTTCATTTCAATTTTAGGTTGAAAGACTAAAGTAAATATAATAATATCTTATTATTTAGTCAATGCCATTCAAATGGGGATAAAACATTTTTATTTAATATTTAATATTTGATGAAACATTTAATATTTATCAATTATCAAGCAATTTTTATTTAATTTGCCAAAAATCAAAACATTTGTTACTTTGATGAAAAGGGGACACCTGGGCGTCCCCGATACAGTTGGGGGACTCCTAGCCGTCCCTTGGCCGTTTCGAGGATGCCTAGGCGTCCCCTTTTATTTTCCAGCTGTCCCCTTTTTTGGGGGCGTTTCCTACCATTTCAGTTCCCTTTATAATTTTTGAGTGAAATCACTTGTATATCCACCAGGAAAGATCTTTGCACTTTCAAAATGGATGTTCTCCAGGTTTTCAGCCTTACAAAGCTATGGAAGAACGTTGTTCAACCTGCAATAACTCTTCATAAAATTTCCAAGCATTGATGCCAAAATGAGCTCCAACACTTTTATTTACTTCTCCAAAACCCCATGCCCCTCTTGGGAAAATAAAACATTTAATTTAATTTAATAAAATCCCCTTATGTCTCCCAAGTAGGTGTCCCACTTTTAAAACAACTTAAATTAAATCTTTTTAAAAGTTCCTTATGTCCCCTAGACGCCATATAATAAAGTCACCTTTAATATATTAAAATAATGTTTAATTTAACTTACAACATTAACGTTATTTAAAATAATTCTCCTAGGTCATTAAAATTCACCAAATAAACATTAAATGCAATAGCTGAACATGCCGAGGAAAAACCAACATGGAAGGGCCAAGTCGGTGCTGAGGAGGTGATTTACTAAAAATAGTAATATTGGGCCAAGTGCCTGAAAACACTCCAAAAAGTGTAATAATGAAACTCATATAGCCTCAAACTTGCTGCAACACATGGAATATGCCAAATGGCTGAACACACAACCTCCAAGAACTGTGGAGTCCCTTAACCAACCCACATTAGCTTACAAGAACCCGAGAAATAGGCTAATTGACAACAATGATCAACTGCTTAGGAAGGGGACATTACAGTTTGAATTTTTTTATAAAACCAACCCTTTCTCCTTAGTCAAATATTAATAGGTTATTTCCTTCCAACCCAAGCACATCTAAATGACTATAGTTAGCCTAGTAACTTGGACAAGTCCATGTTTTACTTAACTACTGTAAGGTTTCTCAATGAGGATGTTAGTTCAAAAATTCTTCAGTCTCAAGGTGGTTTTTACATTGTTATATACATTTAGCCTATGAACAAATTGTCATTGCCACAATGGAAACCTAGTAATGTTAAGGTGCACACCACAACCAAATGATAACTAAGTGGGTGAGCAAGTTGCAAACATATGATTTTGAAATTCCATGTCATAAAGGTTAAAAATAATGTGGTAACTTATTCTTTGTTCCGATTTCTTAGAATTCAATCGAGTTAACAAGATATTGAGGCAGAGGATGCTAACAATGATGAGTTGGCAGCATGGATTAATGACTAGGATTGGAGGAAACAATTTTTTGTTCTGCATTGGATTTTCATTTATTTATCACCAAGAAAGAGTATCTACTATTTTGAGGCCTAAATGAAAATGGAGAATGAAGATGATGGTTGAAGTCATTCTTCTCCATAGGCTAGATGTGTTGGGCTCTCCAAAACTTATGCAAAGTTTAGGGTACAGCTTCAAACAGAAAGGGTTAGAATGATATCCATTACTTTGTAGTAGGTTGTGAGCAATTCCAAAGAAACAAGGGAAAATGTTGTAAAATCCAGGTTTGCTTCAAGCCTTCAACCAGTAGTAATCACCCATCCCCCATGATAAATGGGAGTATCAAAATGGACTTTATCACAGATCTTCATAAAAAAGGAAAAAATTGTAGCTTTGCGGTTGTTTTGTTGCTTAACCAGGTATGCTTACTTCATTTCTTTTGATAACACTCATAAAGCCATCAAATTGCAGTTGTGTTATAAAAAACATTTGTTAGTTTCATCGACTGTCCAATACTATTGTGAGTGATAAGGATCCAATACCATTAGTTTTATAGCCTCTTAATCTTTTACTAGTAGCTACCACTGTCAAAGTGATAGGAAAAATAAATTCTGAACAAAACCTTGGATGGTTATTTGCTGAACTATGTAGCAGAATTACAGATTCCAAGCTTTTGGTATTTGCACCTAGCTGAAAATTGATGTAGTACCATCCATCACATGTGAATAGGAATGATGCCAGCTTTGTGGGTTTAATTCACCTTCATCAAGGAACTAGATTATATATGACACCAAAGTATCAGCAATTCAAGATTTCATTATGAAAAGTCAATAGATCTCACAAGTTTTAAAGTATGGTCTTAAAAGTTAAAACAGTTAAAGATGGGATGAAATAAGAGGCTGACCAGCATTGCTCAGAAAGGGGATTTGCAATTGGATACCAATTTTTGCTTCGGTTGTTGCAGTATAAACAAACCATTCTTCAAAAGAAGGCATTTGAAACAAACTATTCTTCAGAAGGCATTGGAAAACTCTCCGAGGAGTTATGGTCCATTCGCCTTTTTTCAATGAGTTGGACTGGTAGGCTATAAGCTAGAATACCCACCTGTTTCAAGGTGCATAACACCTTCCATGTCTCTAATTTAAAAAAAGCAATTGGTTGAATTTTGACAGCTTGCAGGAATTGCCTCCCCTGGATGAGGAATGGAAGTTGATTTTAATACATGAGGGTATCCAGTCTATTAGAGATAGAAGGTTAAGGAACTAGGTTCTTACAGACTATTTGGTTAATGAAAAGATTTCACGGATTATACTTTGTGGGAGGGACCTGACACACTTCAACACCCTTCATCATTTGTTTGGTTGGGGACCAGTCAATTCAGGTGAGACAGAATTGCTGTGAGCTCAACGCATCTAATAACACGATTAGAAATAAGAATAAAACATAGATTGATATCCACAGAGAAAAAAGTAAAGCACATTAGTGATAATAGCCTTGCAGAAAAGAATAAAGGAGATAAGATCCGTGTAAATGAAGGATAACTTGACATGATATAGAGATAGAATTTGTTCTAGTTTTGTTAATAAGCTAGATTTTACTGATAGTTACATGTTCTTATCTAAATTAATAGATAACTCAAGTCATATGGAACCAAATTTAGGCAAATAGAATTAATAGCTTAGGATGTTTAAAGGAGGTGAGCTCCTTCCCTATATATGTTAGGTATATTGGATGGAATTTTTCTTTTTATAAAATTTTGTATGAATACAGAACCTTGAAGACTAGACATCTTCATGAAATTGAGAGTGTGTTACCTTCAAGATTTGTCTTTTTTAATCATAACAGAGTCAATTCTTTCGTGTTCTATATTTCCAGATTTCTGATTTTTCAATTATTTCCAATCTTTCAGTAATAAAATGTCAAATCTCTATTTCCAATTCAAGGGTTTATAACTTGGTTCGTAACACCTACTGTATGTAACGTTGATGAATAACAATGAACTCAGAAAATGCAACTATCATAAGGCTATTTATGATGGGGTCTCTTTTTCTTTGCATGCATATGCTCAACCATTTTTTTTGTTGCAGGTAAAATACGTATGCTTGGGAAACATGAAACAGTAGCATTGGGTGTCTGCTCATGAATTTATAGAGTGGAAGTTTGCATTGGAAAGAAAGAATATATGTTTAATCTCATCTCCAAGGTTCGATGAGGTTTCTGTAAAATTCCCAATGCCTTTTCATTTTTCATCATTCAGCCATTTTTCAAAATTTTGTTTAGCTTGGATTTTACACCATATGCTTCAGGTGCACGGTTCATGATCTGCAAAGAGGATATAATATTTGTTGTATTTTATACACCTATGAAAAGACCGAAATGAAGATTTTCCGGTATCAGAAATCTTTGGTAGAATGCAAAAAATTCATGTCATAAATATTTTTTATAAATAAATCTATTTTCACTAATATTATTCTTGTTAATGGTTTCATTTTATGTTACTGGGATTATTTACCCTATAATATTTTTTTATAAGGTAAAAGGTTTTTTTTAAGTGTGAACCTTTATACAAAGACTAACAACTAATACATTAATAAAGCACAAGCAGCTATAAAGACACAACAAAGAGGGGCATCCCAAACAGCTCAACTGCACAAAAGCTGGAAGCCAACAGCAAAAGATACCAAACTAACAGCAAAAGGACATCAAAAGAACTCAAGAAACAGAGAGAAAAAAAGAAATAATAGACCAAACAGCAAATATGGTCTTCATTCTCTAATCTTAAGAGGCAGCTTGGAGCAACTGACTCTAAAATTCAGAGCCTCCTTTTTCTCAATCTGTCTAAAGCAAAAATCCTTCTTAATTGATCTCTCTTTGCAGACACCCCTATGTCAGCAGTTCTTTTAGAGCCTCTAATTATAACATTTTGAATTTATATAATTTAGTATATATTGTGAGAATTTTTAGCAGTCGTACTCCTAATGTTACCATGCTTGTGTAGCCTCAACGATTATCATAATCCAATAAAAAAGAGAATGATTATAGCCATCAGAGTTGATGGATGAAGATGTTTTCATTTCATTGAATTGAACATGGTAAAGCTTCCCTATATTTGAATTGTCTCATGGAGCATCAAAATTTTAACATAAATCACACATCAAATGTGTCATGTAACCTTCCATATGAAGTATAGAGACTGTCATGGACATAACCTAGATTCTAGCCCATTTTTTCATCAGTATGAGCTAAAAATATTAAAAAAGAAAGTACAGGCTTGTGAGTTGTGAGTTCTATTCCTTAATTTTTAGTGTATATAAAGAAAAGTATAGGCTTGTGACTAGTATTCTTTCATTTTTTATGTATATAAAGCAAAGTATAGACTTGTGACTTACATTCTTTCATTTTTAGTGTATATAAAAGAAATAAAGAATTGTTGATGATGGTGACGACAATGATGATGACTTTTAAGGTCAAAATCACATCTATTTATAAGAACTTTTAAAATGTCATTCAATTGTTTAATGTAACTATGAATCTTTAAACTTCACCCTATAAAGTATGGCCATAGCTACTTTTGATGTCATTTCCATTCTTCTATTCGTCAATGTCTAAGAAGTATTTCTAGGTATAAGAAAACTCTAATGGTTTGCATTTATTTTTATGCAACCTTAGGCTCTCTCCAAGCATACAATTTGCATTAAGTATCATTTTCTTATCAACACAAAACATTTTTTTAATGTAATTACAAGGAAAAATGTTATATAGCCATTAAGACATGTTTGACTACTATATTAAAGATGAGAATAATATCATAACAATTAGGATATATTTTGAAAAAAATATAGATTAAAATTTTCAACTATATCATATTATTCTTGGAAGGATTTTACCTTAAAGTGATTGAGGCAATCTCGGTTCATTTGACCAACCAACACATAGTACACATTTTATTCCTTAAAAAATATTTTTTATTATACTTTTAATAAAGAAATGTTAAGATAATCTATGTGATTCTCTCTTTAATATAACATAAAATATGGTTTATAATTTGTGTCAGTTTAATTATAATTTAAAAATGATAATACATTATGTACAATAATGATCATTTTATCTTTTATTAATAGAAATATATATTTCCATTTACTTCAATCAATATTTCTGCCAATCTTAGAGAATGAATAAGATTGATAGGAAATTAATTATTTTTTATTGGATTTGCATATTGAGTAATCTTCTTTTATATGTAAACATTGTCTAAGAATATATCCTCTATTGTTAAAGGTGCTAGTTTTCCATATTCTTAATTGCGCTTTAGAGATTGGTTATTTTTCAATAAAGGTTGATTAATATAGTTCTAAGTATACATACACATGTATATACATATATGTTTTGTTAATGTGAATAAAAAAATATATATATTTTACATAAATTTTAAACAAATTAATTATAGCTTTAATAATTAATGATTTTTAAGAAAGGCTCTTGAAGTGAATTTTCATATATTTTATTAATATAATAAAAAAAATACAACCACTTTAATAAATTGTTTTTAATGCATGACAATATAAAATTTTATTCAACTTTATGTAATAATCTTCCTTGGGGATCTCTTTACGAGGATGGGAATTGTGGAATTCTTCCCCTTAAGATGAGGTGTCCATAGGTAAGGTAAGGTGTTTTAAAGGAATATAATGTATGGGAGGAAGTAGAAACTTTAGTGTAATGTCAAATATTGATATGTTATATCTTGATTTATAGCAAAATTTAGCACAAAGATTTATTTATATTGATATAAACCAATTCTAGCAAAAACATACATCGGCAATCACATTTAGTCCAAATATTAGTCAACAATAGAGGATTGCAAACAAGGAAGAGTTCTTACTATGTGTAGGATCAAAATACCAACCAAGACTAGATGAGATCCCTAACCTAGCCAATGTTTCATATGACAATGTATCTTGGCCTAGGCAAGGCCACAATGACAAATAATATCAACCCAACTCAAAGGTTCCATAAACCTAGGTACCATCATGCCACCAAAGGGACTATTGAAGCAAGCAATTTAATAGAATCTGTTGTACCCAAACCAAATTTTTTGTTTCATCAAGGCATTTTGCATAAAATAGTCTTAACCTTGCTAAAATGATGTAAAATACAGTTTTTGGGCAATATCAAGCATGGAGTTTTGCTAATGTTTTGTCAGTCAAAGGCAGTATCCATTGATCAAAACCTGAATCAGAGACTCAGAATGAAGCTTTCATGGTGGAGGAATATTTCACATCGACACTTATACTTTAAATGGTCATTTCAATGTCTAAAATCAAGATTTCAGTGGTTAATTCTTGAAGATTTCTCAAGGAAAAGCAGAATTGCACCCCTGTAGCCCAGGGGCGCCCTTCTTTTTGAAGGCCTAGATTTTGTGGTAAATGCTCATGAATACAGTCAAACTCTTTAGAATTAGTCTGCCTATCTGATGAGATATCCTGCAAGGCTATCCGAGACTCGTAACGCTGGTAACTGGTGACAGAAGTTGAAGATTCCAAAGTTGCAGTTTGTAGAAGCTTGTCTCTCTCCAGCTTTTGCGCCTCTGTAGCTCAAGGGCGCATTCTTTAAAGGAGGGTTAGATCTTGGTATTCCTTATGGTTGATGTAGTCAATCTCTTCACGACTATTATGCCTGTCCGACGAACTATTAAATGCAGTGATCTGAGGTCCAAAGCTCCAACAGTCAACGTCAGAAGATGAGCTTATGAGGAGACTTTACATCACAGAGCTTCTTCAAATGGTGAAATGTGCCTTTGTAGCTCAGGGGCGCCCTTCAAATTGACCCTTCAGACGGTTGAGTTTGCAGACGAGGTCTTCCTGTCATCTGTGCTACTCTAGTTCGCCTTCACGATGCACCAACTTGCCTATTAATCTGACTTTCTGAGAGATCGTGGCAGAGATTCTACCAGGCACGTAATTTAGCAGGCGGAGGAAAATGTAAATTTCATTGTACTTCTGTAGGCTAGGGGCGCCTAGCCTTTAGGCCTGTCAGATGAGGTTATTGACGTTCGAAGTCTTCACGAGACTGGAGCGTAATTACTCTAGCTATTCAATGAGCCCAGCCGTCAACCTCCGGGATTTGGAAAACGCTCGTATGTGAGGTCTTTGGCGAAATACTGAAAAACGAAGACAGCTCAGAAAATGGCCAAGTCTGGTCGTCTATTCCATCTTGGGAAAGGCGCCTTTCTATTTGAGGTCTTAGAAGTAATTTTCTTGCTTCGCCACCTCTAGAGACATCTCTTGTAGGTCCTTCTGGCTACGCATCAAAACAAGCGGTGCTCGAATCAGGCCATCCCAGCTCCAGATATCAGAGGTTGAAGTAGGGCATCTGGTTGAGAGTTGTTCTTTTGTCAAAATGGTGTTTGTGCCTTCTCAAGCCAAGGGCGCTTTTACTTTTGAGGTCCTTAATACACTTTTCAGATGCCTTTTGTATATTCGCCGGATGCGGAATACCTCTAGGCATGCAGTGAGCTTGTTAGCCAGTCAGCAGGTTTCACCATTCGTTGTCAGCAGCCGTTTGAAGCATCAGATGGTAGTTTGGAGAAATGGTTAAGTCTGGTACTTGAAAATCAATTTAATCAAGGGCACCTAATTCTTTGAGGTGTTAAATGATAGATTTTGCAGTGACGACTCCCAGCAGACATTTCTTCCTTGCTTCGTAGGCTTCGCGATGAATACACTTACTCAGTCTCAGCATCATCTGGTCACCCAGGAATTAGTGTCGAAGATGGTCAGTTGTAACTTTGTACTCAGCTACAAAGTAGGAAGTTAGTAAAAAATGTGATATCTTGAGCAAATGGACGCCTATGAGGTCAAATGAGGACTTTTTGAAATCAGTGAAATTCGTCGGTGAATCCAAGTGCTTTACTTGGTTTGTCAACTGATGTTAAATAATATTTAATATTTATTTTTGCATATTTTAGCATTAAATGGCAATTTTCTAAAATTGGTGCCTCTTTGTGCTATTGCATAATGAATATTTTATTATTATTTAAATTTCGAACTTCAAGACAATGTCAGTGTAACTGGAGGGGGCCCAATCAGAAGCCTTCTATTTTAGTCGAGGTTTTAAATCTTGTAGTCAACAATATGGTGCGAATTCTCTTTATTTAAGCATGGCGCCATCATTAATCATTCACACAGCTTCAAGAAAATTTGTAATTCTTCAAGAGCAGAGACGAGTTTTCAAAGCAAAGGCGAATTCATCATTAGCAATCAAGGGCGATTTCATCAAACAATTCTTTTTGCAGGTTTTAAGTTCACAATTATCAGCAAGTTTGAAGAACAGGGGCGATTTTCACAGAAGAAAGAGCTTATAAAAAACGTCTTTCTCCTCTTTGTTTCTCAAATTTCTCTCAAAATACAATTCGCATGTTCCTGAAGTTGACAGAATTTGGCAAGTCTAAACCTCTAGATCATTTCTTTATAGCTTCCTCGAATTAAATTCGTGCGTTTGATTTTTCAGGAATTTTTAACTCCAGAGCATTCGTTCTCGAGTTTCTAATTTTCTCAACTGAAAACTCTTTGCATGGTTGAGTAGAAGTTAGATTTTCACATTTCTGACGTTCTGGGTTGTCTTAGAATCCTTTTCTGGACAAAACCCATATCTCATATTTTTCACCGAAAATAACTCTTCAAAAGGCTATTTTTAGCTTTCCAGAAATCTTGTCAGAACATAGTCAAGTTCATAGTCAACAGGCGAGTTTTTCAGAATGCAGTACACTCAACTTGAATACAGGACTAAATCAGTCCTTACTCACGACTTCATCGGGACAGTTGAGACGAATCTTCACAAGGCGCTGCCAGAAGCAGTCTTAGATCCAGTCAAGATCAGAGATTCGATTATTCAAAACATTCAACAGTTTGGATTATTGGAGGCAACTTCCATTCCTATCTTCGTTCATTGTATTAAGTTCGTAATGTCTTGTATTAAGCATTACAACTCTACTACTCGTGAGATAGTGTCAGTAGATGGACAAGTTATTTGCAGTCTCAAGCCTTTGGATGTTGAAAGAAGTTTTGGTATACCTCAGCACCTGAATAGTCTAGTTATTTCTATGGAGCAGTGCGAGCATGCATTCAATGCTGATGTGGACAAGTGCTAGAGTAAAATGGCAGAAAGATGGTTAAAGCAAGCGAGGAACAAGTTGCCGAACAATGTGGGTCGTGGTGAGTACAAGGATGAGTACTCGATTCTAATTACACTCTTGAATTGTGTCTCAGGTCAATCACATGCTAATGTTTTCTAGCCTTGGATGTATTACATTATTGGTCGCATCATATCTGGGCAGGAGCATTATGACCGGGCATCCTTCATCAGCGATGTTATCCACAAGCAGATCACCGGTTTCCTAGTTGCTCATGAGTTTCACATGTGTTCTTATCTCGTGTACTTGATTGCTTATTAGGGTCAGTTCCGAGGACTAAACACCG
>VDFB02138020.1:0-12440 GCA_007258455.2 Sequoia sempervirens
GAAACAACCAATCTAAACTATGATCATCATTTTCATACCTTAGGCTACCAACAAAGATATCACCCTCCTTTGTCAAAATAGGAATTGCGGAGATACCCTCAACACTTTTATCCTTGTGACTCAAAATATATTCTTCCAATGCATGTCCATCCATGATGCTACTTTGAAGATCAATCAATAGTTCAACCTTTGGAAGTTCAAAGTATAGTGCATGTTCCTCCATCTTAAAATCTTTTCTTCTGTCAAGTGATGTCTTTTCCTCCTTGATTTCATCAATATTTTCTTGTATGTTAGTGCCCCTTTTGTTCTTGCTTAATGATGTCTTGTGACTCTTAATTTAATTATTCTTTTTACTTCTTGATCCTTTAATACCTTCCAACTTTTCTTCTTCCATTCTCGACATCCTTATGTAGTTATATAGTCCCCTTTTATTTGAATATCTTTCTTTGAGCCAATCCAAGTAATCATTAAAGGAAAGCACATGTTTAATTTTATGAGACATCTCTTCATATTTGTGAAGGACTTTAGGGGCTTCAAATGGGTACCATTCTTGGTCCTATATTTTCAGCAACTTCTTTTATATAGGATTCATATTCTCTCTCCTAAGCTCCATTTTACTCATGTGCCCATTGTAGATCCAAACTCATATATTAGCTTTCTACCTTGTAGGATGGCAAGATCAAGGCTCTGATACCAATTGTAATGTCCCTTTCTAAAATTTTCTTATTTCTGTCTTAAATAAATATTCTGCACTCATAATAATACTTGCATAATGAATATAAATATTAATTTAACTTTAATTTTATAATTTTGATAATTATAAACTTCAATTTTGAATCTTTAATACAAACTTAAAAATATTAAATGTCTTGAAATGTTTCCTAAATTTCTATGTAAAATTAGGGTTTTCGTCCACTAACATGGCAAGAGAAATTAAGAGTTTTCATCCTTAAATCATTGAATCTTTGAGGGGTTTCTTCCTTGGTAGTTGAATACTTAACAATGAAAATATAATATTTCTTCACATCTTGATGCATCCTTCCTCTTTATTTATCCTTTTTAGATAACCTTTTTCTTTAATAGACACAACTCTTCATTTACATTCCTTTTGACTTTTCATTAAAACTAAACTTAATTGGATTTCATTTTTTTTAATAATATTGATTATCCTTTTTATGTTCTCCCTTTATTGTCCTCCTTTAAGGAAATCGTAGGAGAAAGGAAAGATTGTTGCAACAAAACTAGAAATGTATTTAAGGAGGTGGCATTACAACTTGTGATCACTAAGAATGGATATCACAATGTCAACTCAACTATCAACTTTCAAAATATTATTTCAACATTTTAAATGGATGCATTATATAGTTATAGTTGTTCAACGTGATTAAGCATGAAAAACAAAGGTATAATAATACAAGGAAGCATATGCACAAGTATAAAACATAAAGATTAACCTCGAGGAACCTTAAAGAGTAAAAAATTGAGCATTTGATTGTTCATTTTAGTTAAACATACAAATGTTAATGAGACTAATTGAATCCATTACAATTTTTCAAAACTGCTTGAAACTTGCTATGAAACCCTACAAAAAAAAAATTGTCTATTTCACTTTCAATCTTTTATAACATGGAAAAATGAAGATCACTTGAAATCTTGACAATTTAAGGCCAAGAAATATATACCTTCATCCACCCTTCCATGGGGCTAAACTAGAAGTTGGAATGCCCAAAAAGTATTCAAAACCCTATGTATTCCACTCACTATTTTCTTAGTCGCATTTTTTCCACTTTTGACAAACCAACATTTGTGTATTTTCTTATTTTTTTTCTAGGGTGTTTGATTTCTCGCCATGGTATTTTATACTTTTGTTGCTTATGACAATGATAAATTCACCATTCTTATTTTTCCACTTATATTACTAGTTTGCGACTTGCTTTAAAGACTCTTGAGATGCTTGAGATCACCTTAGACACCCATTTGAATTTATTACACTCTTTCATGTAGTATAACACAATAGTTTTATATTAGTTACCTTTCTCCAAGTCACTAGTTATCTTCTCAACCAAAGTGGTTCTCCTTGATGTTTCATTTGACACAATTTTTTTATATCATACTTCCTCATCAAGAATCTTTTGGCCCCCAAAATATTAGAGAGTAAAAAATATGGGGATATAAACACCACATCATCCTTAGGAATATATTTATCCTTGCTTGGAAGTTACATCCTTTTTTCCCCAATTAGTGTTTAGGTTCAAAGAAGGGTGTATGATAAACCCAAGTATTTTGTATGATACGATTTACTTGTGGCCTCACTTCTAGTTTTATTATGTCATGATATCCATGCCTCTTAGGATATGAAATATCCTAATGTTTTATGTAAACTTCCTTATGAATGGCTATGGATACTACAACCTTGAACTCATCTAAATGCAATTTGATATTCATAATTTACAAAATATGTCCTACTTTTTAGTCGAAAAGCAATATCTAAGATATTATGTCTAGAAAGCGGTTAGAAAAATTCTATTAAATGGTTAAAATGTTAGGGTATAATTGGTAATAATTGTTTTTGAATAAACTAAAAATAAAAAATAAAGCATATGATTTTATTTAAAAGGATAAAATATACAATGTGCAATGAAAATATAAAAATATCATCATTTCCAAACATAAACATATATTCTATTCTAACATAAGATTGAAGCTTCAAGAAGATATTGAGAATTATAAAATTGAGAACTAATTTACAAGAATTACATCGCAAAGCTAGCACACCATCATTCTTAAACATTCAATAAAAGTTGTTCTTTTTTCTTGACCTATCCATTATATTGATATTAGACATATTTATGATGATATTTACAACATTGATAGTATATAAAATCTTAAATAAGGACAGTCAAACCAAGCTTGGAATTTTACTATGAATTGAAACTTTACCTAAGTAAAGAAAATGAGATTTTGATAACCTTAATTTTCTTTGAACTATTAAGATGCTAAATAACATTTCTTTCAATTTTGTGTCTAATTATGGTGGGTTTTTAATTTGTTATAAATTTTTTTATTTTTAAAATAGAAAACTTTAGATAAGAAAATTCAAGAATAACAAATAGTCAATATTAAAATTAAGACAATTAAAAAGATAACTTTAAATAGAAGATAAAAACAACTAATAAGGTCTAGAACTTCAGATATATACAACAAGAATAGAAAGGAAGCTATATATGCTAATTATGGTTGAGAAGTTATAAAGGAAAATGCGATTATTTTAGTAAACAAAGCAATTTTAGTAAATGCTAATTAGTGCTCTTGATTTAAAATGAAAATCTTATTGCTTGTAAGAACATAATATAGGTTCAATAGTACCAAGATAACTTAAAAATATCTTCTTTACTTTCTTTGCTAGGATTAATCTTGGCAACTCTATTTGTATTCAATTTTTATAAAGGGAAAGTGATGCCTCAAGCACCATTAGTGTTCTTTATGGGTTGAGATGTTCGAATTAGTGGCCAATTGCAAGACATGTGGAAACTAAAGGGCAAAGAGATTAGCCTATCCTTGACTTGTTTCCCCCTTCATTTTAAGTGACAAACCTTGGCTAGAAATATCTCCTTGACTTTATCAATAAGAGGTTTTTTTGGGTATGCACAACATTTTATGATTTTTTTAAAGTCATTTTTTCTTGTACCAAATAAGCCAATGAATAATTAATTTTTTGATAACTCAAGGTGTCTCTGACTTAGCAACAACGACCCTATTATTTAGTTAGTCCAGGTGAGTTGAAACTAATCCCTAGGTCTGTGAATACCCAAGGATGGCCCAATCTTGACATGGTTGGTTGAATCAAGTTTGAAACCTATGTCGATTGTCCATGTATTTTAATGGCTCAACCGACTAGTCTATGCTTGGGGGCCAAGCCAATGAATAATTAAGATCAACTTACTAGAGACAATTAATATCACATAATTGATAAACTTATAATGGGTACTTAAGCCAAATCTTAACAAAATTAACACTTTTTCAAGTGTTTCTATAGATTAATGGTTGCCATAAATCCCATAGATCTCTAGCATATTGCTATTGTCCAAATAAGTAGTTATTTTTAGTTATTCTTTTATGCATAATACACTTGGATTGTAGAACCCTCTTAGAGGTCAAATTATTTGACCATTCACATTAAAAAGGACACTTAAGGCAAAGAGATTGAGTTCCACATATTCTTTTGATAAGCGGTGAAACTAAATTGCTGACAATTTCTTTCTTGAGAAGGTATAGGTATTCCATATAGACCAAGAAATGAAAGTTAGAGCCTATAGACTGAGAAATAAAAGTTAGAGCCTATAGAATGAGAAATAAAAGTTAGAGCTAGCCTCCCATTTAGGGTGTCCTATTTTGAGTTGATGGTTAGAGATCTACTATTGGTTTGTAAAAACATAAGAGATAATGTACTTGTGATCACTAAGTATGGATATCACAATGTCAACTCGACTTTCAACCTACAAAACAATATTTCAACATCTTAAATGGATGCATTAAATAGTTATAGTTGTTCAACATGATAAAGCATGAAAAATAAAGTTATAATAATACAATGAAGCATATGCACAAGTCTAAAGCACAAAGATTAACCTTGAGGAATCTAAAAGAGTAAAAAATTGAGCATTTGACTAGGCTTGTCCTATTTTAGTTAAACATACAAATGTCACAATGTTAATGAGGCTAATTGGATCCATTACAATGTTTCATAACTCCTTCAAACCTACTATGAAACCCTAAAAAAAACTATCTTGTTTCACTTTTGATCACTTCTAGAACATGGAAAAATGAATATTACATGAAGATCCAAACCTCAACACTTTATGGACAAAAAATATATACCTTCATCCACCCTTCCATGACACCAAAATAGAAGTTGGAATGTGCAAAAAGTAGTTAAAACCCTTTTTATTCCATTCACTATCTTTTCAGTCACATTTTTTCCACTTTTGACATTTGACAAACTTTGTGTGTTTGCCACAACATTTGTATTTTTTCTAGGGTGTTTGATTTTTTTCCATGGTATTTTATGCTTTTGCTGCTTATGACAAGTGATAAATTCATCGTTCTTGGTTTTCCACTTAGATTACAAGTTTTTGACTTGCTTCAAAGGCTCCTAAGATGCTTAAGATCACCATAGACACCTCTTGACTTACTTACACTCTTTCTTGTAGTATAACACATAATTTTTATGTTAGTTTCCTTTCTCCAAGTTACTAGTTACCTTCTCAACCAAAGCTATTCTCCTTGATGCTTCATTTGACTTTATTTTTAGATCATACTCCATTAGGAAGCTTTTGGCCCCCAAAATTTTAAAGAGTAAAAATGTGGGAATCTATTCACCACATCATCCTTAGGAATCTATTTACCCTTGCTTGGAAGTTATCCTTTTTTCCCAATTAGTCTTGAGTCTTGTGTTTGCCATGTCTTGTCTTCCTTACCTTATTGTCTACTATGATGCCACCTTTGATCTCCTCTTGTCCATGTAAATCCAAATCATTTGTTAGTGCCATACAAAATTCTCTTCTTCATATAAAATTGAAGGCTCAAACATACACAACTTCTCCACATTGAAGGATTTTTGTCTTGACTTATGTTTTAAATCCTAGAGCAAAGTATTTTACATGTTATATTTTCTATGTCACTTCATGTCCACAATGGCTAATGTCTTAAAATGTCTTATTTTCTATGCATTTTGGCCTTGAGCTTCTTATATGTTGTAATTTACTCACAATGTTGCATCTATATTTCTATTTTATTTGTGCCCAATGGACCTAGAATTCATCATGTGAACAAGTTGAACATGATCTTCAACTATAGAAAAAACATAGTGTTTAGGTTGAAATAAGAGTATATGACAAACCTAAGGATTTTATATGATATGATTTACTTGTGGCCTCACATCTAGTTCTATTATGTCATGATATCCATGCCTCCTAAGATATGAAAAATCTTAATGTTTATGTAAAAATTCTTATGAGTGGCTTTGGGTCTATGTTTTTCAAGGTTCTAGTATCCAAAATAATTTAACGTGTCTATATGGTAGAGTGTAGCCCCGATGCGTACGGATGGTGGAAACCCAAGAAACAAACTGACACAACTTCTCTCAAATATGCAACTATAGCTTCAAGTCACCAAAAATCAACTAAAGACCATATATTTTCAAGAAGATTGTAAAAATATCAACACAACATCTACATGGCATCCATTCAACATCAAATACAATTCCCCAATCATTCATACAAGGTTCTTTTGCAACATTATAGAGTTTCATTAAGTGACCTTGCTCAAAAGGCTACAAAATTAGCCCTCTTTTCCAAACAAAGTACCCTTAGACCTTCTTGTTTTCACAAAACCTCCTTGGATAGATTTGTATTGTCATTCCCAACCTCATATTTCATGATCTAAACTCATATTAAAGGCCTCTAGACCGTCGTACAACCAAACCCTCCTTTTCCCTACATAAACTAGTGTTTTTCAATATTCACCACACAGAGCCCTTCCACAAATCCTAAGCTTCAAACACTTTTTTTTTAATGCAAAACTGAAATTTTCTCTCCTTTATTCGATGAATTCTTTTCCCACCTTTTCACAGTCCTTACTACGTGCCTTTTCAAAAGCTTTTAAACATTTACAAACCAATATAGTTCTCCTTCAACGCCTACAACTACCTCTTAACTACTTTACCCTCCATTTGACTTAAAAGACCATTGTTTACTAAATACACATTATTATGCAAGTTTGTTGCTTTACAACACCTAGAACCAATTAGACACCTTGAATGTACCCCTAACATGGCTTCTAAACTCTATTCTTGCATTTCCCTTACATTTTACATGTTTTCCTTCAAGGCTACAAGGATTCTCCAAGTGCAAATTTAGCATTTCACCCATAGAAAACTCAAGCTTCCAAATAATTTAACATGTCTATATGGTAGAGTGTAGCCCCACCCCCTACCATCACACTCATAAAATTATGTCTTGCATATAAAGGTTCTTGCTAACCTATACTTTTATTTAAAGGAGTTTGGTGGAATATTTTGGGTCCATATTTGTTTGTAGTGGTGGTTCAATATTGTAATGTAATGTTTAGAATAGTAGTTGGTGGTTGGATTGCAAGATATTGACAAGTGTTGAGCCTAGAGGAAGCATGTAGTAGATACAATGAATTGTTCTTTTTTATTACTCATTTAGACCAATTTAAGGACTTTGGTGTTTGTATGTATTTTTTTTCATTTATGAGGGGGTGCCATGTGTGTCTTAGTAGCAATTTCCATTCTATGGTGGGTGTGAATTGTATATTTGGTGGGAAGCTAATTTATTTATCTTATATTGCCATATAATATTTTAAGAATGAGTTGCTTGTATTTTTTAAAATTCTAGATGACATGTTTCTTAGGGGTGAGCGGTGAACTTAAGGTAGTGGCTAGTATAGGGATTGAGGTGATTAGGATAAATGAAGCAACAATTTTAGACTTATAGACTAAGTGTTTGACCTACCACTTTTTGAATGGTTACATGGTGAGGTAGTTGCTAGGAACTTATTGAGACATGACTAAACCATGTTCCTTGTAGGGAAGATAAACTAGGGTTAGATTCTTAGGTTATGAGTGATCATCTCAACACTTAATGAAGATAACCTTGATGCAAGGAGTTAGGTGTTGTAGGAGTTTGTGGGCATGAATAAAGGTAATTCTTACATATTTTTGCATGAAGTTAAGATCCAATGGAGACTTTCCTACTTGCACATGAAAATATGATATGATTGTGCATTACTCGACTTTTGTTATAAAGCTAATATATAAGTAATGGGTTGATGTTCTTGAGAGAGCCTCAATATTATTTCATGTGTCATGATCTTGCGAATTATAGGCCATTTATATTAATTCCATATATGCCATTTTTCTTGATGTTGAAGGTTTTGTTTGTTGAACTACTTCTTGTGTAGCTTGGATAGTCCAAAGGGGAGTCTAGGGAATCAATTATTGCATGCCATAATCCTGTAAACTTATAGGGATATTTTGTGTGAGATACAAGAAGCTATAGTCAAGTAGAGGCTTATACATAATTGCTTGTTTGAATTTATTAGGAGATTTTGTATCTCCAATCATATTTCTTGTTTGAATGCTTTAAGGATTAGTTAGCATCACAATGTTGAAAATATTGTAAAGCATTTGGTAATAGTTTGTTCTTTAATGTATATGAGGTTTTATTGCTTGGAGATGGATATATAATACTATATAATACATCTTGTGTCTATTACTTGTACATATATGTATGCATATGGTTCTATTTATAGTTCATACAAATATCCCCTTATCTTACATGTTTTGATTTTGTTTCCCAATTTGAGTTAGGAATTGATCTTGATGGATTTATAATCAAAATTTCTCATAAGACATATCTATTTGTTCTTTCTTATTGGTTTATAAGTAGTTGTAGGCTCTTCCCTCTAGTATGATTCAAATCTATACTTTATCCAAATCTCAAACAAAATTAAACTAAAAGACAATAAGAGGATCATGCTTGTGGTTTACAAGTTGTATATGTTTATATAAGGTTAAGAAGATACGATTGAAAGGTTAAAAATATATTCACTTATTTTAATGCATTTACATCTTTATTATCATATGCTAAAAATTAGGTCCTTTAGGTTCATTCACAGTAGCCATAGGGCATAATTACTTAAGGCTCGAATTATAATTTTGTATCTCTCTTTAATTATCTTGTTTAGTGACCTTAGGAAATACCCTCCTAGGTTTATCAAAGCCTAAAGTGTAGAGGAGATTCCATCTCCTTTTAATTAGTGCCTAACTATCCAATCTCTAAAAGTGATTCCAACCTCTCTACCTAGGTTAATAATGCATTCACATTTCCTTGGTATTGATTGTCTACTCTTTGAAAGTGGAGCAATAGTTTTGAACATCAATAAGTTGCACCAAAATTTTATTAAGAAACGAGCATCCCTAAATATGCTGTTCTTTAGAATCTAAAAATAGTCCATAAATTCTTGAAGAAGAGCTCAATTGCATCACCTCCAATAAATATTTTCTTCCATACAATCAAGATGCACATCTTTCTCAAATGGTGAAAAGTCGTCATTGTCTCTTGATGAATTGAGATTATCCTCCGTTTCAATCATAGCGTTCAGGGAATATACTTGGGAATACCAAACTCGATTTTCCTTTTTTTCATCCTCTTTTCCATCATGTAGAGGGTGTGTGGTACTCAAAATTTTCAAATTCATGTTTTCAATAGTAGGATAGGGTTGATATGTAAAATTTAGGGATTTAGAATATCCGCAGATGGGTGGTGGGAAAAAAATAACAGACTTACTAGCATCATCTAGCTTCCATTTTCCCATGGATATTAGAATATTTTCAATATTTACTACCTCTAACTGAGCTTGTTCAATCCCATAAATTTTGTCTCTTTTTAAAATGAGTTGAACACCAGGATCAAGTGCAAAAGTGAAACCATGGAATTGGATTACCTTGCTCAGTTGCTCTAGTGTAGGAATCTGCTGAAGTGATTGATTGAAATGATATACAAAATATCTCATAGGATCTTTTCTTTCTTTCACAATCTAAAAGAACTATTGTAACAAAGAAGCAACATCAACATGAATTTTGAATGTTGGAGATTTTTTTTTTGAAGGATATTCGAAATTGTTACAACCCTTTTCCAATCCTCTAAACCATTCAACTAATTTTTCAACTAAGCTGTCTACAAAAAGCCTCACGAAGACATCTTCTTCCTGAACTCCCAAAATTCTATAATGATCATGGCCAAAATGTGCTCCTCTGGATCTTGTGTGTCTTTACTGAAAATTTTTGGGAGTCTTTTTCTAGAGCCATGTGCTAAATCATTGCATTGTGATAGGGCGAAGGGTCTAATACAGTTACCCTAGGGGTTTGAAGCCATAGGTATTCAGAGTTTTCAACTCCTAACGGAGTAAAAGGATGACACCCCTAGGTTAATCCCTAGGTGGTAGTTGAGCTGGAGGGAGATTTTGTTGCTAATTAGGATGTTGGTTCAAGTGTTGATTGGGATGGTGAGGTGGATTGTCGTAATATTCAAACACCAACCTAGGAAGGCGTTCAACTGCTAGTCTAGGTGGACATTGGGCCTACTCTTTTTCCTCTTCCAAGACAAGATTGACTCACATATAATCTACTACACTTCTTTTGTACCTCCAGGAAACTGTATTTAATTGTGAAATAATATCCTCCTACTCTACCTGCATCCAGTCCAAATCAGGTTGAAGTACATGAAATACATTATTGTGGGGAAGTACCATTTTTTTGCATGACACAATGACAACTTATCACAAATTATAATCCAGCTTTTTCCCCAGCGAATTTGTAAAAATCATTAGCGAATGGATTGGCCTTTTGAAAAACTAAATTACACTATACGAAACAACAATATGTTGAAAAACTACTAAAAGCTGCTTATAAATGGTAGAACATGGTCACATGACCATTAGTAGTTTATTGCCGGTCATTTACTCTTGTATTGATTTATGACTAAACCGACTTTAGTCATTTTATTTGTTGGATCTTGTTTTGATTGATCAATTTGGTAGTATATTTAGTCATTGATTTAGTCATTGATTGTTGTAATTTGGTCACTTATTTAGTCATTTTTTATTCACTGATATATTTAGTCGTTGATTTGGTCATTGATTGTTGTAATCTGGTCACTTATTTAGTCATTTTTACTCACTGATTTATGTCCATTGGTAGTGTATTTAGTCATTAATTTTAATCATCATTTTGATCAATTTGGTAGTATATTTAGTCATTTTTATTTCACATGTCATATATTTAGTCATATTTATTCACTGTTCACTGATTTTTGTCAATTGATAGTATATTTAGTCAATTTAATTATTAATTGACATCAATTGAAGTAGTATATTTAGTCATTTTGGTGTGATATTTGAGGATTTAAACATAAAACAAATACGCATCAATCATCCAATTGCACATAATAAGACATCCATTGAGAAGGAAAAATTAGTAAAACTTATTTATAAAAGAAAGGTGTTCTAGATACAACTTAGAAATAGAGTATTAGAATTTTTATTTTAAGTTACCAAACTGAAAATCTAAGTTACAATATTACACAAAAATGACTACAAGAAAGAAACTTCTCCAAAAAACTTTTGCAATGATGGAAACACATGCTTGGAGTCCTTCAATGCGAGCACATGCCCCTTTCATCTCTTAAAACTTCTATAACATGGGAAATATTCCTAGAGCAAGTTGTAACATGTAAAATTGAAGGAGAGTGTTGATCATGTCTCATATATGAAGTTCTCTCCTTCAATGTAGTCAACAATAACCCTAGAATATTTCCTCCTTTATAGGCAATGTTCCATCTAATATGAGCAACAAGGTGCTACCTTTTCCGCCATGAATGAAGTTGTGCCTCAATACAACCAAAAAAATTACTATTAGTCTCAATTCAAAAAGAATAAAAGTGCATTGTATATTGCAAGTTTACAAAAGTAAGTCCAAACATAGCAGAAAGATAAATCAATTAAAAAATTGTAGGAGACATATCACATCCACAAACATGGGAGAGCTATACAGCAGGGTATTTCTAAATTCAATACTTTTATTTAATGTTGTGGAATAGAATAAAAAATAATCATTTATCTCCCACCATAGTGAAAAGTTAGCAATTGCATTTGGTTTGTTAACATAGCCCCTAGTACAACTATTAGAGTTGTTAAGAACCTTCGAGTATGTTCTAATTTTCACACTGCATCTAAATTCATCTCCAAGATTGTTGCAAGAGAATTTTTTTTGAGAGATGTAAACCATTTCCATCATTTTAAAGTGGAGAATATTGGTGATGCTAAATGAAACAATCTAAAAAATAGGCTTGCACTATAATAATGTGCACTACATCAGATATCTAGTAATAACGAAGGGACATCCATCAAAACATAACAATAGGGATTTTTTTGTCATATATTGTAGTTACAAGTGCCTTGATAGACATACATGAAAATATGGAAGCATAGACAAGGCAAGCGAACTGTTTCAAAAAATGCCTCAAAGAAATGTGATATCATGGAATACCGTGATTGAAGGATATGTTCAAAATGGGTTTTTTTTGAAAAGTCCTTAGAAATTTTTAAGAAAATGCAACCAGTGGGTGTAAATCCCAACTCCTCAACCTTTGAAAGTGTCCTTCCTGCCTGTGTGTGAATTGGAGCTTTGGATGAGGATATGAACATCCATCAAAAGCATATTTGGAAGTGGTTTTCTATTAGATATTGTAGTTGCAAGTTGCACTTCGGATCACCAAAGCCTTCACAAAACCTTCTGCACAACCACCATAACATCGCATGACTATTGTTGGGCCTTCACAGTGTTGCGGGGAGCTTTC
>VDFB02138022.1:0-19667 GCA_007258455.2 Sequoia sempervirens
TTTAAAAACTCTGTTTCGATCATTGAAATCTTCATGTGCAATATGAAATGCCGTCGTGAGATGCTCCTCCATCGTGAAAATCTTCATTTTGAGTCTCTGCTTCAGGTTTTGACCAATATAACTGACTTTGACTGACAAACTATTGACAAAAACTCCATACTTGACATTGCCCAAAACGGTATTTTACAACATTTTAGCAAGGTTTAGACTTTAAAATGCAAAATGCCTTAATGAAGCAAAAAATTTGGTTTGGGTACAACACAACAGAAGATTTAAAAGTTTGACACAAACAAATTTTCAACAACAGAAACTTCTTTCAAAACATAGATATTAATTTCGAGTATGGCAGACATGATTTTCATTTCCCTTACAGAACTATCTAAACAAAAGAATTAATGAATCGAAAGAACCTGGAGTCCTTCATTTGATGTTGAATCCACACACGATAACCCTTTTTTCTCTTTTGAAAATAGACTTCCTCTGCAGTTCGTTATCCAATTCCATCTTTCAGCTAACTTCTGGATCACTATTATATTTTTTCTTACAAAGAACAATTTTTAACAGAGAAGCACACATATATTTTCTTCAACCCTTCTTACTTTTTTTTTTTTTCTCAGACAAAAGGAAAAACCATTCCTGTGTCTTTAGAAACTTCTTCCTCTCACAATAAAATAAAGAAAAATAAATAAAGTTTTTTTTTTTAAAAGATCCACCACATGCATTGGTTCCTTTTTCTTGCTTTAAAAGCTCACACTTATCTCACAAATTTAATTAAAATTTAATTATTTTCACATTTATCCACACATGATATTATCATTAGATTTTATAAGATTAATATTTTGAAAAACATAATTTACAATTATCATAAAACATTATTTATTTAAATTAATTAATTTATACCTTTTAATTAATTAAATAATTTTTAATTTGCAATATTTAAATCTAACATTTAACTGAATTACAATCACCTACCATTAATCATATCAACAAAATAACATTTATTAATCCCATATAAAATAAAGATAAATTAAATAACAACTATCCACAAATAAAATAAATAATCAACCGCAAATAATACTGAAACAAGGACAAGGTCAAAACCACGACACTGTAAGACTCACAATGAGGTGACGGATTTGGGACGGGGACACTTCTTTATCAACTCCCTTTTCAACATCATACCCGTTGGTTTTATGGGACACGCTTAGACCTGTCAAACAGGTGGAGTCGGTGTCCTGTACTTGCATCCTGCATAGAAACAAATGTCAAGAAGCATGTAAATCTCCATTGTAGACACACTGTGAAAGGTAATCGTGGGGTAACAGGGCACTCGCAAGCGAGTGATGCCACTCTGTTCTTTCACCAAGACTCACTAGCAAACACATCAAAAACTATAGCAGTATAGAATCACATCATCACCATATATATTATTAAAGAAAACAATAGCATAACCAAATAATGTAATCACCACATAATGTATCATCGAACATAATAAGTAATGTCAAGTGCAGCAAACCAACCAAACTATGAATCCACACACAACAAATCCGGTGAACTAATCACCATCGCAAACCAAGTACTAAACCAACACATAAGAGTATCGAAGAGTATCAACAACACGAGGGGTATTACATGAACCTACTTTGTGTGCCTTGGTGAACACTTCCTTGTGGTAAGGAGACCTGGCAAATTGAAATTGAATACCATTGGCAAATAATTTTTTTCCAATGGTATCATTGACATCCTATTGATCTAGCATATCATAGATGTCTCTTATTGGGCTGGAAGTTGAGCTTGTGGCATTTCTCTCTTGGGTTTGACCACACTTACCTTGAAAGTTAGAATTGCATGAAATGTAGTACTAGAACATGCCTAGAAGTCCTATTCGAAGTGCGATTAGTAGATGGTGTAGAAATCTCTTCATCGAATAACCTCAACTTTCAGCCCTCTCCTCAATTGTCAGTTTAGTGCAAGGACCAATCTCCTTTAATAGGGATGTGTTGAAAGAGTGTATTAACTCTACTAAAGCTGTGCATCCACTAAAAGTTATAGAGATTGTATTTTCGATGCCAACTATACTTGGATTACTTGGCTTGTTTGTGTCGAGAGTCCTTGCAAATTGCCACAATGTCTTTTATACTCTAACATCTCGGGTCCAACATGTTTGATGGGAAATCAAACGCCAAAGCACTCTCCATTCTATCATCCTTGTCACTCATAGAATTTGCTTTACTTTGGGAAACAATCAGAAAAATAGTTTACAAAATGGACAATTAACTATAGCAATTAGATTTATTGCCAATGAAAAAAACAGATTTTTCAGCTTAATTCGAGTGCCAAAAAAGAGAATTATACCTAATCAATGCAAAAGTGACATGATAAATCTAATCCTATGTTCCACGACATTTCAGAGATGGGATGATAGGACGACAATAGACATTTTAGGCACGATAGTTTGAGGGCCATTTTTTGGGGATGATGGGGGGATGGAATTTTTTTTTACAAGTTCAAGATCAAACACACCATTATAACTGCTAATGACAACATTATAACAACAATCAATCATGACAATATTATAACAACCATTTGAGTATATTGCATAACATAACAATAGTAGGAAAATTTCTGATTTCAATTTCATTGTTCAAATTTTAAAATTGAAAAATAAAAAATTCAAAGTCTCAAACATTAAAATACAACTATGCTTCATTTGGGCTATCAATATTAAATGAGCTATCTGTGTCACTGTTTGGCTCAAGTAGTGGTTTATCTAATGGAAGCTTGATCAAACCTAGGCGCACCCCCTCCTCGTCAATTTGCTTAACATCTTCAGGATCAACATACCAATGTGTTGTTGGAGTTTGTTGATCTTGAAGTCTAAAGCCATTGTCAACTACAACTAGCTTTTTTGCTTGTTTAGAGATAAGTCTTTTCTTTTTGATTGAGTCGATGAAGCCATAGGTGGACCAATTCCTCTTTGTAGTAGAGGAACTAGCAATTTGTGAGAGTATATGAATAGCAAGATGCTTCAACTTCGGTGTGTCTTTCCCATGAAATTTCCACCATCTTGTCATAACCCCAAAATTGTAATGCATTAAAATACAAATAAATGAATAAAATAAATATTAAAATTATAAAAGGAAACATTAGCAATTTGATATTATTATAATTATAATTATCGTGAGATAATATTATAATTATAAATATAAATATTGACAATTTAAATATCATTGTAATTATAATCTTTATAATATATAAATTCTAAAAGATATAAAAAAAAGAAGAAAAACTAATATAAAAACAATAATAATAAATATATTCTAACAAGAAACATTTAATATATACTACACTGCGAGCAGCAGCAATGAAGACCCATTGCATACAATATAGCAGCAATGAATTCATTAAGATTGCTGCTTGGGTCATGAACAGGAATTAATATCAATAAGAAAACAATTGTCCAAAATGCAGCAAGGCAGCGGTTAAGGAATAATAATGAAGCAGTGATTAAGGAATGTTAATGAAGAGGCATGACTCTCCATAAGTGCCCACAAATAATAAAGTATGACTCTCTCTAAATGTTCGCACCCCTTCTCCAAAGTGGGAGAAGATATAAATTCAGATCTTATAGAAGAAAGGAGGGCATTGAATGAGGAAGAGGAAAAGAGGGGATCAACCAGCAAACACTCAGTTTGCATAAATTATATTTTGATTGCAGAATTGTGAGTTCATATGTTTGTGGTAGAATATCTATATAATGTATTGTTTAAATATGATCAATAGTTCATGCATAGTATCATTTATATCTTATGATAGGACATTCATAATTCATTATGTATTGTTGAGGTGATTATTTGCAAATATGAATTTGATTAGTTTATTATGGACATATCTTCACCATGATGAGAGAAGGGAGAATCAGAGAAGGGGTATGGTGATGGAGCCCTCTTCTAGATACGCCACTTGGCGGGGTGGGGGTGGGCGTGGGGGTGGTGGACAAGATGAGCCCACATGGGCCAAAGGGGTATTGCCTTTGGACCTAGGAGAGTTGGGCTACTAGGACACCCTTTGTAACCTCACTTCCCTATCATGGTGTAACAATACAAGGAGATCAATCATAAGGAAATGGAAAAGGATGGCAAGATGAGGGGATAACAGATATATTAGAATCCTCACTAGGTATGCCACCTCATATGAATGGCATGCACCACATGAGGCCAAGGAGGATGGTATATCCGTCCTTAGGCCTAGAGAGGCAAAGACAACCTATCAAGTCACTCTCTCCCACGCTTCCCATGGTTGGGCATCCCTAGGGTAAGGTAATAATTGGATTAACAAATTTACTATGGATTTACTAATGTTCAATCATGATACTCGTTAAGTTATTATTGTAATTGATCTGTAACTTGTTTGCAGGGATTAAATCAAGCCAAGGTACCCTCTAAATCCTTTGTTTGCTTGGGAAATTTATAATTTAGGATAAAGTTAGTATAATTCCTATTAGAGACGTTACATTGGTTGGTTGTTCGATGCTCTTGGTCTTAGCTATGGAGGATAGTCTCTCGGAACCCCATTGTGCTTTTCCACTCAAGTTCCTAATATGGTTGGCTATAGTGTGCATGTTACATTATCATTTTGTTTGATGATTATTTTCCTAAATTTAATTGCTATTGTGTAATTTAGTGAAAGAATACTCTTGTAAATAAATTGTATTATTGGATTTGTTAATTTTGGGCAAAAATCAGGTACTCCCTCAACAGGGGACATTACATATTGTGTGCAGGACCTAAACCGGAATTCAAATCTTATAAAGGGCATTTTAGTTGGTAAATTTACAATCTTAAATGTATTAAATTTCTTATTTTGGATTCTAATTGTGCTTTTAGGGCAAAATCTAGGAATATCCCAAGTAGGGGACATTACAATGGGATGCCTTAGAACATTGCTAGTGATAGGGGCAACAAATTCCTTAGTCTTTTTTTGGCAAGAACTCTCTAGATTGAGTGGGATTGGGCTCACTTTTAGTACTAGTTATCATCCACAGACAAACGGGCAGCTGGAGATAGCAAACAAATGGGTGGGAGGGTACCTTAGAAACTATATTTTAGGGCAGTAGAAGGCATGGGTGAGATGGTTACACCTCGGTGAGTAATGTTACAATTCTGCTTACCACATGTTAATCAAGATGTCACCATTCATGGCATTGTATGGTTATGAAGCTCCAAGTTTCATTGATTTACTTTTTAGGGACAACAATGATGAGCACACGATTATACTCAGAAGGGAGCGGGGAGGGGGTGCGGAATCAGTATAATGCAAACTTTTTTCCAAATTCAATCAATCACATCAACCACACATATGCAAGATCCAACAATTGAGAACACACGATTTATGCGGAAACCCTTTCAGGAAAAAAACCATGGCAAAATATTGTTTATATATTATAGATTAATCTTCTTCTTCTTCTTCTTCTTGTAGGCTCCAACCTACTAGAGACTCCAATCTCCACTTGACAGAAATATAGGCTCCAACCCCCACACAAACTGAGCTCCAACCTCTATTTGATAGGCTCAAACATATTAATCCTTCAATGGCTGATATAGTATGCTTCTTCCCAATATCTTTCTCTCACAAATCTGATTACAACTCATACACAATCTTCCTTCTAGATCTGATCACTATCATGCACAATATCTTTCATAAATCTGATCCAAACTTGACTTTGATGCAAGTCTTTCCTTAACAAATCTGAGTTCCCATTTCACAAATCTGACTTTTAATGATGTATATTTTTATTTCACAGATTTGACTTGAATATTGTTATGTTTACACTCACAATTCTGATCACAAGAATGCAGTGCTTCCACAAGTATTTTTGCCTTAAGTTCTGGTCTGATCTCACTTACAAATCTACTCTTAAACCATCCATCACTACTTCCTCTCTATCACGGTCACCACCCTTGCCTGTTTAGGAGTTGGCCTTCACAATAGTAATTAAACTTATTTAATTTGCTTTTTCTTTGAAGTCGGCCTTAATCAAACCTTGGATATGATTTAAACTCCAATGAAGTCGGCCCCAAAATTTGATATAAATATTTGTTTTGTCTTGTATAAACATGGACGTAATTTATGGAGGTCGGCTATGTTGACTAGTATGAGTAAACTTCATATTTTAAGCAAAAACTGTATCCTCCATTTGGGCGCTAATAAAAGGAGATCAGCCACTATGTTATTACTGATTTTTGGCCAGCATATATATCCTTAAAACTCTATCATTGATTTATATTGATTATTCTTCATGCCTTTGACATCAATGACAATATGCTAACAATCTCAGACTACAAATTCCTTCTTAACATCATTCTTGGACTGTAAGATTTTTGACATTGATTAGTGGCCTTTGGCCAATCCGTTTGACATTAATGACAATATTTGTTCTTACCTTTGGCATCAATGACAAACATTCCAACAAGCAGAGTGCCAAAGGCCAGTGAATTGCTATAGTAAAGTCAAGATATACTGAAATCTCTGAAGAAAAACTTGCAATAGGCACAGAATCAGCAGAAGTTATATGCTGACCAGCATCGCACAAAGCATAGTTTTGAGGTTGGTGACATGGTATTCCTAAGGTTACAAACCTATAGGCCATCCACTCTCAAGAAGAGTGGGTCGGACAAACTTAAGCCACAGTTTTATGGTCCTTTCAGAGCCTCCAAGAGGATTGGAGAAGTGGCTTATGAGTTGGAATTACTGACAAATAGTGGAGTACACAATGTTTTTCCATGTATCTCGCCTCAAGAAGGCACTGGGACATAATGTAGTTCCCACTTCTGAGTTGCCACCATTGGATGAAGAAGGGAAGCTTATTCTCATTCTTGAGGCTATTATTGATATCTAGGAGCATACTATTAGGAGGAGGACCATTAGAGAGTACCTTATGAAGTGGAAGAACTTGCCGGTTGAGGATGTTACTTGGGAACAAATTTTGCAGCATCCAGAGTTGAAATTGCTACAGATTTTTAGCAATTTTTGGGAGGGAGGACAGTAATGTCCCCTCTCAAGGTGTAGTCGAAGTTATATTATTTTATGTAAATGCTAATGTCTTTAAGTTAAATTTAATATTTAACTTAGTGTTTATTAAAATAATATTAAAAAGGGATACATAAAATGTTTTAAAAAAAAGAGTGAAAATAATATTTTAAATGTTGGGAATCAAAAAAGGGGAGACATAAGGATTATAATAAAAAGAAAATGGAGAATTTCAAGAAAAGGTGTGGGAGTTATGGAAGGGAAAAAGAAAAACAATTTTTGGGCACAGTTTTCCATACAGATGAAAATTTTGAGAGAATGTTATACTGCTGGATTTTTTTTCCAGAACTTTGTGAAGATGAAATCCTTCATGAAGAACATCATCTTCAAAGTTGAAAAATGCTTCCTGGGTGATCGCTGACAGTTCCACACAGGGACTGTGTTGGTAATAATTTCGTGTTATTTCAGACATTTATGGAATTCACATTTTAAAGGTTTAGGGGTTATTTACCTGACTATACAACCATCATAAGGAGGCTGTACCATTTCTGGTTAAGGCACCATACAGGTTGAGTGCTGAATTAATGTTATCTGCTCCTTATTCTCAGTCCATACATGTTAGAAAGGCACCACACAAGCTTAAATGTGAAGCCTAGTGGGTCAAAGTCTCTCCACATATTTCCTTAATATTATTTATCTGTTGGAGTCTCCGTACAGTTTAGGAGGTTATGCAAAGAAGTGCCGTACGATTCCGTACATATTCAGCGATTTAACTTTGAGCCATATTGGTTAATATTTGGGGCACTATTCAATACTTTGGGTTTGAAACATTCAACACAAATCTCAAAAGTCAAAGTTTATTGCAATTTTAAAAAAGGAGAAGACATAGCCAAGGAAAAAGAGGAGTCGGGCATTAAGGCTCGGCTGTACACTTCCAAGATTATTGTGTTCATTAAGGTTCCTGCCACTGTACATTCCAGCTCTGCCGTACTCCTTTGAATACAGCTGTACAGTTGATGAAAGCTGCTGTACCCATTTTGGAGAGTGTCGTACCAAATGTGTGAAGAATTAAATGGTCTGTAGTTGATGTAACAGGTCAGAAAAAAGAATATTATTGTTGTAATTTGTTAATGTTTGTTGATGCCAGAAGAAATTATGAATATATTTCTAGTTGTCTTCTTTCTCTGTATTATATGAAGTTGTCATTAAATCTGAAGATGGGAAATATTTGTCAGCATTTAACCAAAAAACACTGGAACAAAGCACAAGGCATTCAACTCTGGAAATCTGCAACTGTGTGACAAATTGACTGAGTTGTACCACTAGTGAAGGTGCAAAAAATTGGGTCTGCAAATTGGGGTTGGACATTACACCGTTACAGCATTTTTGTTTATGCATTGTGATCTCTCTCTCTCTCTACACTTGTACAAACACACGTTTTTATCTATATGTACAAACAGCAAAATATTAATTTTTTACTTTGTGCATTTAAGTCAAGCTATGTACCTGAAACTCTAAATTTGTTTGTAACTAGAAGGTCTATGTATTTTTTTCATTGTCACATACAACAATAGTTTTTGGGACTTATAGTCTTTCAGCGATGCCATTTTATGTAATATATATAAAAAATTCGAAATAAGAAAATATTTTGATGAACCTGATTTTGTACATTGTGGACATAGTGCTTGCTATGTGCCTAAACCTATAAATTTTATGTGTTTTGAGAATTCTTCTGCATATATGTTGTCACATTTTACAGTGATGGTCTGTGTTACTTACAGTTTTGCAGTGATGTCATGTTATGTAACTGTATGTTTGCAGTTACTACTCATATCAGTTATTTCGAGACTTTGCTTATGCCAATTCTTTCATCTCTCGAGAGGTATGCATCATTTATTAGTGAAATATGTATAGATTTTTTTTTAAACCCTTGGAAAGAAAATGGGCTAACGTAAGTCCAGCTTTTAGTTTTAAGATAGCCAGTTAGGTTATGTGTGATATTATTGTGCCTGGATATTCTTCATTAGCTATATCTTATGGTGTGTTATACATTGAGTCGTCAATCTTTTCTTCATTGCAGACTTTTGGATGGACTCCTGAAGAAGCTAAAATTCATCTGGTTCCTGATTATTTCAGTGAGGATGAGGTTAGCACATCTTAAGGTCTAGTGGATCATTCAGAATCTATGATGTGGTTGTGTTCTTTATCTTTATAATTCAAATTGCATAGGGCCATTTTCTTTGGTAAAGTCTTTAGCCATTTACTGCTGGGATTCTCGGAAACTTCTGCAAATGAAAATGTGGGTGGTATTCATCCACTGAGACAATTTGTACTTATCTGTACGGCATGTTCTGAAGCTGCAGTGGAAAGTCATAGCTAGCGAATTGGGTTCTAATTCACGTCATCTTTATGAACTTTATGCCCTTAAGCAAAGCAGTTACCTAGGAGAGTAAGTGTTCTGATTACCCAATGCTCTTATATTTCCTGCCTTTGGTTAAATCAATATAGAATTTAACATTAAATACCCTTTCTTTGCTTGAAATATTTGTTACCAAATTTTACTTACTCCATCAGAAAACATAATGCTATATATACATATGAATATTTTCCTATAGAAATGGCTGCAACAGAGTAAGTTTGCTCAAGTGAGAGGATGCAGACAAGTAACAGCTAAAAACATGGCAATCGCTAGCTGCAAGGTTAAGTCATGGGAGGATGATAACAAATTTACAGCTTCCACTATTAGGTACTGAATTGCATGCTTGATCTTTATAGGATTTGACCAGCAAATTGGTAGCCCCCAATGCTTAGCCAGTTATAAATGCTGCAGAAAAGTTTGGGCCTCTGCAAGATTGCTGAAATATGTCCTGATAACCTAGTCTTTATTTCTGTAGAGGAGAGATCATGTCATCCTCCAGATTGACACATACCTATAGATACATCAGTGAGATCATTTTCCTCTTTGCTATCACTACGAGCTCATTCCAACCCATTCAGTCTCACTTCTTCTGTGAAGCCCATCTCATGGAGGCAGGTGCACATTACTTGTTTTTTCTCTTCCACTGGAGGTTTATTGATCTTGGATGTTAGAAGATGAACTAGTGGCAGTTACTCAGATTCCTCTTAGAATGGTCCACCATTTGTCTTTCTGAAGTGATAGACTATGATGTTGTTGGTTATTTTGGCCTGAGCCATGTTATAGACATATGACATTGCTACTCTCCTCTATAGTTTTCTGCTTTGATATTCATCAGATCTTTACTTGATTTAATGGCTCTTATCAAAACTCAGTTTAACCCCTTTTGCTATGTGTACATTGTTTTGGTACTTACTATTTAGTTACCTTTTACAATGCAGTGTCTTTTGACCATCCTACTTCTATATTGTAACTAAACATATTTCGAGTTCCATTCACATGCTTTGCTTATTCATGAACATAAATTCACTTTCTTTGTTTTTTCCTAGATTTTAGAGATTACCACCTGCACATCTAAGACTTGGTTTCTTTCACAACACTCTGTCAAAGTGTAGCCTTAAGTGATCTTGGGGCACCTCAATGAGAAATAAATATGATGCCCCCAATGTAGAAGGCTTAGTATTAGGTTTACATTGAAAAATTGCAAGAATTTCCAGATTGGTAAACATTCTAAATTTTTTTGAATGCAGATGCAATTGTGAGAATCAAGCACTCCCTTAAGCATGACTAAACAAAATTTTTGTTCTCATAATTGAACATTGCTATATGCTTCAAAAAAAGCTCCCAATACTATAGTAGGAAAAATCAAACTGCAAAGTTTTGTAAATGCTGTCCTCTGGAAAAAATGGGTATTTTGAAATTTTCCAATTCAATTAAAAAATGCAGACTTTATTGACCTAGATGAAAGTGATAGGTCCGGGCTTAGTTCCATAGGCAACAAACCCAAAACTACACTATTAAACTTTCATTGAATAAGCAAGTGGTTTTGAGACTCACTTTTGTTAATCATGAAGGGCATATAAAGGGTCAGACCTGTTCTCTTCATTAAATTGTCATACCCAAGCATCTTGTGTTGTGTAATAATCCAATTGTTGTACCCAAATTTACTACTATTTTTTTTTTATCAAATGTTAAGATTTTTAATCAAAGATTTTAAGTGTTCATTCATCTATTACTCAGGTACTTCTATCCATATGGGATAGGCATTTGTCCATATGAGACAAGCATCTATCCATATGGGATAGACATCTGTCCATATAAAATAGGTAATCCTCTATCCATCTAAGATAAGCATCTAACCAAATGGGATGGGCAATCTATCCAAATGGGATGGGCATCTTTTCATATATGATAGATACATGCTTTGGCTAGAGACTTAGACCCATCTGGGTCAAACTCTTGAGTCACTCTTTGAAGACTACACTCCCTTATTGGAAATGCATCAAGGTCGCCATCCTTTAGGAGTATATTTATATATATTTTCATGAAATAATAGGCTTGAGTCTCACCTTGGAATTCCACTTAAAGCCTTGGGGAGTCAAGCAATCCATCCAAGATTCTTCCGAGTAAATAATGAATTTTATTTTGTAATTTATCTTAGTGATTTCATCCTTAGATTCAGTTAAGTGATTCTATTGAATGATTAATTTAAATAATGTTTAAGCTGATATCCATTTCTTAGATACTACTTGATTCCTATATTTGAACACCTGCATATTGGGTAACTCCTTTGTTCACTAGACTCCCTACATACATTGCTTCCAAATGGGATCAAAGTGTAATATATATAGTTTTGTTTTCTAAACTATGTTTGATTTGAACTATTTATGTGGGTATGCAACCTTCTTTAGGGCTTCTTTCCCCTAGATAGTTCCTCTTCAATTGCTACCCACTAAGGGAAGCATTTAATTCAAAAGTATTTAGTTACCTTGACCAATACTTGTTTACTAATTTGTTTTATTGCCTAAGCCTAATATAATAAAATAAAACTCTCATTGAGCTATATATCAATAGTTTTATTTCTCATGAAACTATAAACCAATAAATTTGTTTTCCCTTGAGACTATGAAATGATGATTTTCACCTCCCCAAAACAAAGCTATATGAGGATATTTCTACTTCCCTATGAATGTATATGATGGTGATGATTTTCTCAATATGATCGAGTGCTAGTTTGTTCTTTTATTTGATCTTTATTACTTGCCAATGATGCCACAATCGCCCTTGTTGCAAATGTATTAGGCTACAAATGCAAAAGTTCAAGTGCAACACCATTATTTGTAAATGTGAACTAGAGGCATCATTGTTACTGAATGCTATAAGATCTTGTTTTCATCACTTGTTTAGGATTGTTTAAAAGAAAATAATAAAATAAAAATGAAATATGCTAATAAAATTAACATCTAATGAAAAGTGAAATTTGCGTTTAGAAGGAAATCTAATTTAAGTACTACCATTGGAATAGTTTAATGATTTCATAAAGTTAAACACTAATTTTTCAAAATAAAATTAATGAATAAAACAAAAATAATTAAAGCTACCCTTAAAATAATTTTAATAATTCATCAAATTTAAAAACAAAAATACACAAACTAATCTTATTGATAACAATTTCCATATGATCAATTTATATTACCAATACTATCTATTTTACTAATTACACTAAATTGAAGTGTATTTAAGATACTAATAAATTTTAAATCACCTTTTGAAATTAAATTGAAAGAACACTTTCTAATCTTATCTATGTTGCAAAAGGAGAGACTAATAGCTAACTATTGAAAATGAAAAATGATTAACACTTTTAGTGTAGTTTCAGTCTTTCAGATCATGTATAAATTGAAACAAATATTAAAACAACGATTAGTGGCCTTTGGCCTTCATACCTTTATGCAATCTTTAGTATTAGTATTATGCCCTTCTCGCCTTTGACATCCATGACAACATTTCTAACAACGGCAAACACATATATCTCCCTTGATAGTTCTTTGGGACTTCACCTAATTTATGCTTTCATTTATTTATTGTTTGGAGTTCTTGTGATCAATTTTTCATGTGTAAAATTTCATTCTTGTGAATGCCATCTTTGTTTGTGAAATATGCTAACCAATTTTTACACAATAACCAACACTTGGCCAATTTGATTAGTGTTAGCGCCAAAACCAAATCTCTATCAAAGCAACTCTAACCAAGAATGCGCCCTAAAACCACTGAAGGAAGAGGGGCGAGCATATGGTCAGAGGATCCCTAGGATCAATTAACTCAACAATTGAAATTGCTTACAACTGGAAGTGTAAAATGAACTCAACGCCAAGAATGTGCACACAAGATCCCTTTGAAGGCGAGGTGCTAACATATGGCGGAGTAATTATTACAAACTGAAATAACTAGGCGGATAACCAGCCATGAAGATTTTCAAACTAAACTAATTCATCCGCTGCGGCAGGCATCCACTCAAGAGTGGGGATTCACCACTTGAAAGTGGGTGATAAAAACAAATACAAAGTAATTTTCCTCCTCATTGGCGATAAACAATCCAGGGGTTATTGTTTGTGAATTAGAAGCACAAGTAAATGCAGAATTAATAATGGTTGGATTAGTACTACTAATTCTCAACCTTACAATAAAGGAAATCTGCAAATTACAATGTGTTACAATGATAGAATGAAGCAAGGTGAGAGGAATGATTCTTGTAAGCTCTAAACAACTCAAATACTGAAAACTGAAGCCAAAAACTGAACTTATAACAATCTGATTACAATAACTAGCAAACTGAAACTGTAAACCAGCAACTGTAAAATCAATGAAATGTTCATAACTCATTCAATATACCTCCGAATGTGATGAAGCAAAGTGCAAATACTCTTTGGAGGATAGGCACCCAAGTTGCAATGAAGAAACAACTTCAAAACACCTCCATTTATTTGGCACGAATTCCCATGCCATCATGAGAGGTACGACCTACTGGGAGGTACGATTTTGCAAGATAAAATCAAAGACTTGGAAATAAATTCCAATCTCTTGTGGAAGGAGTCGCCTTGAGTTTAGAACCACTTTGCAAACATACCCAAAATGATATTTAATTCGCTCAAAAAGCTGTTAACAAAAAACACTTTCAGCTGTAGTAATATCAGCAACACCAAAACGAAGAAAAACTCCAAAATCTTCAACAATTGAGCTCCATCTGCTAGTCTAAATGAGAATTAGCAATAAAAACCAACTAGGTGTTGTATTTCAAACACGAAATTGGATTGAAACTAGGAGGTAAGCATCCCTCGAAGTAAAAACTAAGTTGTCATTTCGACAGCATAACATTAGCATAAGTTCATGGATGATGAAAGCTGGAGCAAAACTTCTCTTTTATAGAAAAAGAGGTGACTTCTCAAATTCTCAAAACTCCTCCAAGAAAGGGATGCCAGAAGTTCCCTTTTTGAAATATATATATATTTTTAATTTGAAATCACTTTATTTCATCACCTTTTGGCGTCCAAACTCCAAGGCATTAAAGACTATGAAATATCAAATATTTCCTTTATGAGGCGTCCACCCTTTATGACCACCTTTTTAACACAACTTCAAGTCATCTCATTAGGCCAAGGGGTCAATATTAAAACATAACATTAATTGCCTTTAATTAAATGATTTCTTCAAAAATTGCTCCAAAAAGCTAGAATCAAAACCAAACAACTGCTCCAACTGAAAATGAAACTTATTGAAGAGTTGCCAACTGGACCACTGCCAAAATTAGAACTTACTAAAAATAGTAAATCCCGAGAAATGCCAAAAACCACCAAGCGAAGGAAACCCTAATTTCACTTCTGATTAACCTACGGATTTCCGGAAATGGGCTATTAGTCACAGAAGAGCGTATGGCCAAAATGGGGACATTACAGTTTGCCCCATTCTGAAATTCAAATTCAAATGGTGTAAAGTATGATTATGTGCCAAGGCTTGGGACTGTTGGCTAGCTGCAATTGTAGATCTTGATTGATGTCAACCAATTCCTAATGTGTCCTTAAGAATCCGCACTTGTATTGATCTATTTTGAGTGGATAATGTAATTGAAGCACTAAGCTGTGGGGATTGTAACAAGTTATTGTCAATGAACCCCGGGGACGCGTCCCCCCCCCCCTTCCCCTAAAGCCCTTGCGTTCCCGGAACGGGGACGTCCCAGAGACGTGGGGACGGCGTTCCCAAGTTTCTGGTGGCGCCACCATTTTTTTCCCTCGGTGCCCTGAGACGTGGAAACATCTCGGTGCCCTGAGACGCTGAGGGGGATGCTTGAGCGTCCCTCGAGCATTTCGGGGACGTCCAGGCGTCCCCCGTGGTGGCAACTTAAAGACATGGTTTTAAAAAAATTTAACACATTTTATTATTATTTGTTTGGTTCTATTCGAACCCTAAGGGTATGTGGGGCCCATCTACACTCTTCCATGCCCTCAAAAGGCCCTCCAAGCTTCACTTTTATTCACATTTTCATTTCTAATTGTTTGCTACAAGAAGAAGAAGAAGAGTGAAGAGCTGAGGAAAGATTGATTGGAGGAGTGAAAGGAGTGATTGCAAGTGAAAGAGGAGTGACAAGGAGCAAAAAGAAGAAGAGAAGGAAGATTCTTCACTTTGTTGAAGAGATTTTTCAAGCAAAAGGTAGGGTTTTTACCTGATTTTTTATTTTATTTTCTGATTTTCAATGTTTTCTGATTTTTTGTTGTTTCACTTTCTTATTTCATTTCTTGTTGTTTCATTTTCCAAATTAATTTAGATTTTGTTTTACAATTTAAAATTTGTTAAAAAATTTAAAATATAGAGTTTTATTTTTTTAATTTTAAAGTTGGTCATAGGCTGAAACTATGTGTTTATTGAATTTTTTTTTCATTTTGTGAAATGCAGTGTCAAAATGAGCTCCCACTGTCATGAAATGAGTGAGGATGAGATGGAAACTCGTTCTCATAGTGCAAGCCAATCAAAATATGAACCTGAGCATGAGGATGAGCCCAATGAGGGGGGTGAGCATGGGTCAAATCCGGAAGGGAAAACTAGTTCCATAGCCAGTGCACCGCTTGCTACTGATTGCCCCTCCCAACTTTTGGCAGAGTGGGCTAGGGGTCCTTATGATCCCAAATCTCCTCTCAAATAGTTTGCAACAAGAATAACAACCCCAACACCATCAGGTGGTGGCACGAGGAAATGGAAATGCAACATTTGTGGTGATGATTGGTTTGAGAGCATCACCAAAGTTAATGCACACTTCCTCTTTTGGCCATGAAAAGGTGTGGGAGCATGTAATTTTTTGAAGGACCCTAAAAATCTAAAATACAGAATTGAGTTCAACAAGCTTTGGGGTGTTTCATATGATGTGGGAATTCCAATGCCTACTACCTTGTCTGGTAGGCAACATGTTCAGACTATTTAGCAGATTTAGGGGCAGCAAATGCAAAGGCAGCCACATATTTCTACTCCTACATCGCATTAGAGAGTAGGAACATTGTCAGGGTCAGCCTCAGGACTTTCATCCACTTCTAGTGCTATGGCTGAATCACAACAGGGCAAGGGGAAACGCAAGATGCAAAGTCAGCCTAACCCCATAGCTGATTTGTTTAATGTGCACCTGAAGGATCAGATAGATGATTCCATTGGCAGGTTCTTTTTTGCCAATGGCATCCCATTTCATGTAGCTCGATCTCCTTATTATAAGGAGATGATGTCGATGGTCGCGAAGGGAGGAGCATCATATGTGCCACCAGGTGAGCACAAATTGAGGACCACGATCTTGGATAACAACTATGCCAAGATCAATTCATTGATGGAGACGATGAGGGCATGTTGGGAGGAGTCTGGATGCAACATAGTTATGGATGGGTGGACGGACATTAGGCATCGCCCACTCATCAATGTCATAGTTACATGCTCAAAGGGCCCATTTCTCAGGGTGGTTGATTGTTTAGGGCATTGAAAAGATGCTGATTTTTTAGTTTGACATCCTTCAAACAACTATTGAGGAGATTGGAGGAGATTGGGCCACAAAATGTGGTCCAAGTAGTGACAGATGCAACACATGTGTGCAGAGCTGCAAGGAGGCTTGTTGAGGCAACATACAAACATATTTGGTGCACTCCATGTTGTGTGCATGCCATGAACAATGCACTCAAGGACATGGGGAAGATTGAGTGGATTAGAGAGATTGAGTGGATTACAGGAGTGGTCAGAAATGCAAGAGATGTGCAGATGTATATTTGCAACCACCACACTTCACATGCAATCTTCATGAGCTTTGCGAAGGAGGAGTTCTTGAAACCAGTTGAGACCATATATGCATCCTATTTCATTCTTTTGGAGAGAATGCTTGAGTGCAAGAGCCACTGCAACTCATGGTTATGATGCAAGAATGGAATCGGTGGGATGGGGCCAGGACAGAGCAAGGGAGGAGGGTGAAGGAGATAGTGAAGAGTGATGCATTTTGGAATGATGCAAAATATATTGTTGCCATCATTAAACCAGTTGTCCAGGTCATCAGATATGGGGATGGGGATGCACCTAACCTTGGAGAGGTGTATGAGTGCATTGATTCTATGCTTGGCCAGATGAGGGAAGTTGTGCGAGAGGACCCCACTTTAGCATTCTACAATGTTTTCATTCAGCGTATTATTTAGTGTAGATGGGACAGCCTAAACACTCCCTTGCACATGGCTGCTTATGCATTGAATCCGAAGTGGTACATGCCTAGGCCTGGTAGAGTTAAACCAATTTAGGATGATGAGGTGAAGGAAGGGTTCTTCAGGTGCATTGATAGGATGTATGATGTTGAAACTGCTGGCAAGATTTGCACTAAGTGGACGAAATTTGCTACTCTTAGGGGTTATAAGGCTGCAACAAAGGCGGACATAAGAACTATGGCACAGGAGGATCTGAATTTGTGGTGGACTTGTCATGGATTGAAATCAGTGACTACCACACTAGCCATTCGTTTGCTATCTCAGGTTTCTAGTTCTTTAGCTTCTAAGAGGAACTGGTCTACTTATAGCTTCATCCACTCTCTTAAGAGGAATAAACTTACCTCTAAGAGAGCAGAGAAGCTAGTGGTTGTACATAGTGCCTTGCGTATCACTGACTGCAGGACACGTGTGTACAAGGAGAGCCCAACAACACGATAGGATGTAGAGCCAGAGGAGCCATCACAAATTGATGAGGATGAGGATGCTTTAGATTGAGGGCTGGTTGATGTTCCTTTGGCGGATCTTGACCTTGGGGAGTCTAGTGGTTCTAGTGATGAGGAGTTTGCTGACCTCCCGAGGGATGATTAGAGGCCTCAACCTCCTTCACTATATTTTGTCATTTGACATTTTGATTTTGTACTTGTTTAGATATCATGCTACTCATTGTAATCATCTTTATGATCAGATATTTTTGATATCATATAATAGATATCTTCTATTTGCTGATTCGACAATTGTAGTATTGAGTATTCTAATTTCTAATTAGTAATTCAATATTGAAAACTTCAATGTTCATTGTTCGATATTCAATGTTATTGTTCAAGTATTTACTATTTAGTATTTCAATTTGGCATTTGCAATTTTGCTATTTTACTTCTTAATAGTCTTATACATCTTTTCATAACTAGCATTTTAAGTATCATATGTATAGTATATAGTATATACATCCCCCCGCCCCCCCACCACCGTCCCCAAATTGAGGCCCCTTTGTCCCCCTGTCTCGGAAACCTGTCTCCCCGTTTCGACGTCCCCCCAGCCCTGACGACAGTGTGACATAGGTTATTGTTAAGCCCCTGATGTGTATAAATATGCATCCATGAATTCATTATGGTCCATCTCTCTTGCTCGTAATTGTATAACTTTTGGAAAAGTTGTAAGAAATTTTTGTAGATATTCAGCTTTGCACCATGATATATGTATTCTACATTTGAAATTCAATAAAGATTTGTGTGTCCCTTTTTGTCTGTATGGTTAATTTTATTGATGTGTGTGGATTTTGAGTTGAGCTGCTTGGTTTGCCAATCCTGCATCGGGTTCTTAGAAATTTCCCTGCATCAATCTTGTATGGTCTTTTCAAGACTATGCAATTGATAGAAGAAAATGCTTTCAATGTTCTATGCCTAACTACATTTTCATCTAGTTTGTGAAAATAGATGGTAAAGAGTATGAAATTTTTATGTTGGATGATGAAGATACAGTGGCACCACCTTTGTTTCCAATAGAGGAGAATGGAATGCATGTGCAAATACAAGATTAGAAACATTATTTTAGGAGGGTACAAGAGTATATGGAATCATGTATAATGGTATATAGTATACTATAACTATATTAGTTTAAATATATTCACCATAAAAGGTAGGTATGGGTATGGGGATGAGGTTCTTATCCTTGAACTTGAATTTTGTAGTTTCTCTATGGAGGAGATGGTGACAAAATGTTCTATAAGAATTTTTTGCTTTGAAATACCATCTTGTTGTGGTAGAATAGACCTACATAGCAAGGTCCGATTGATTGTATCATATTTGGAAAAGAACAAGTTCCATAATATTTTATTATGGTTTTTGGGAATTCAGTATAAAAATCTTTATTGGTGAGAGTGTTTGGTTGATGACCAACAACCCCTAGAGAGCGGAGGATTGATTTTTAAGGATCAAGCTTTGACAAATTCTAAT
>VDFB02138023.1:0-16832 GCA_007258455.2 Sequoia sempervirens
GACTGATTCTTCAGAAGTGAAAGAAGTTAATGGATTAACCTGTTATGAAGAATTGGCAATCTTCTGAATAACTGAGATGAGCTGTGAATTTTCTTCTTTCAGCTTTTCCTTCTTTGCCAAAAGTTCATTGTAACTATGTGTTAGAACAGTTACTGAATTTTGAGCGTCTTCCATCATACCAGCATGTGTCTGCTTGCCTAAATCCACCCTTGTGAATTTATAATTAGAAACTTGCATCTCTTCTGGTGACTTGTCTGCAAGGGGTTCAGCTATCTCTGCATATTTCATTTTGTTGCTGTCCACAACTACCCGTGAAACGGTTTTATCCTTCTTTGCAGCTTTTGGTTTTGATTTCTTCAACTGCTGGAAATCAAATATATCTGGAGAGATTGCTTGTTTCTTTCTCTTTAGAGTGACTGAACTCAACCATGGAGGAAGATCCAATGTGTTTGTATTTGAAACAACAACAGATTCATTTTGGGTCATGGTTGTCACTCTTGGAGATGTCTCAGTTTGAATCACAACAAAAGCTTGACTGGATGGCGCATTGTGGTCAACATTAGCCATGAAACAATCAAAGCTTGCAGTAGATGTATCAATTTCTGGAAGTGTTATCTGTGATGTGTTTGGATACATTGGATTAGCATCAAATACATTCTCCAGATTATCATGTATGTTTTCTATAGAAGCAGTCACCGTTGATGAAGTTGATGTATGAAGAGCAGCTTCAATAGGAGGAACGTAAACCGTTGAAAAGGAATCAATGTCGCTATCAAATTGAGACATAGGAGACAATACTGATACTGGAGCAGCATCAATAGGTGGAGACATTATACTTAGAGTAGTAGGAGACTGAAGAACTTCTCCTTCTTGCTGATCGATGATGTGGATCTATGTCTCTCTAACCTCCTTCCCTTTTAATGTTGGTTCCTCCAAAGGTTGTTCTATAGCACGATTGACTCTTAGCTTAATCCTCGTTCCTGAAGAAGAAGCACCTTCCTTGGATTTATCTCTGACTTCTGATTTTAATCCAACAGGTCCAGCTGAATCAGCTTCATTATTAACCCTGATTTTAATAGTTTTGACGCCTATACTCTTGAGCCAAGAGTTAGTATTTGCCAAGATTGACTGAAATCTATTGAAGATAGAAACTGATTCTTTATTAGACCATTGTATTGCTGGAATAGAAGCGTCAGCAACTCTTTGTTCTTCATATTCTGGATCTAAAATCAGCCCGTCATCAATTACTCCTTCTGGAATCAGGGTCAGATTAAAATCAATAACCTGTTCAACTGTAAGCCTGCAGTAGTCCATTTTATAGATTTCTTTCTTTGTTCGGAGATCTGCCCAAATATCTTCAAGGCGATGCACATGAGTGAAGGCCCTCTTTATCTTGTCCTTCATGCCTCTGTAATCAAAATCTGCCCTAGCCTTGAATCTTTTAACCAATCTATCACTGTGAATCTCGGTTTCCCTTCTTTGTACTTTGAGAGTGCTATAGGGGTATATACAATGTAATGGTTTATGGATAGGGTCTCCTCCGGTTCTATGTTGCAAAGCATGCGTTAAGAAAATATCGCTATCGTCCTTCTCGCGCCGCTTCCATTAAATTGATTTTTGCTCCCGATTTGGGATGCATAAATAAAGCATATGGCTGGTCCTTTGAAAACAACCAACCCTACGTATAGGTAAAGTGATAGGAAAGCGAAGAAAAAGGCAACCATATTCATTGACTTTTTTCCAAACAACATCTGATATTCTGTTGTTCTGCAAGTTCTTGTCAAAAAGGCACATGAAATAACCAAAGAACGCATCTTGAACTCTTTTGTAATGAATCCTACTAGGAATCAAAGGCAACTAATCATAGTATTCCCAGACTGGAACTAGAGATCTATCTCCTACGGTAGAAAGGCCTGGAAATTGTCTCAATGAAGCTGCTATATAAACTAGATAGGAATTCATATAGAAGGTGAGCATGGTAGGAACTTGTGCAAGCTGCTCACATAAACTATCATTGATTATTTCACCCCAGAAGATTGGGTGTTGTGCTTTCCTAATCACCACAATGAATTTGTACATCCATTTCTCAAAGACGTTAGAGAATTTCAACCCCATAATTCTGCTCACGAGAGTGATTATATCATTGATCTCTTCTTTGAAGTCAGATCGATACAGCTTGGCCCACCGAGACACACTAGCTCGACGTTTCAGAAGCCATTTGGTATTAATGTGCTGTTTACAATCTTCCTTCTTTTGTTCATAATGATCTAAAGCACTCTTCACTGAAATATCTGAATACATGGGTGAGTCTGGAACTCTGAAAACCCTATGAATGGTTTCTGGATCAAGCCTTATGACTACATTCCCATCATCATCTTTAATGGTTCTGGATTCTCTGTCAAAGTGAGCCGCACACGCAAGAACGAACTCTGGTTCTAGGGCAGCAACAGGAAAGGAAGCAACCAGATGAATATGACTTTTAAACAGCAACTGCATATGATGAGAAGTTGATTTTTCAGCTCTCCCCAAAAACTCGGACATAGCAACATGCCCAATCTCCGTGTCTCTGATTTCTTCAATATTCGAGACAACGTGAGAAGGTGGAATCTCATTCTGGTATTTGTTGTATTTGTACTTCATCTTTTTGTTCGGTGGAGAAGAAGGTTCCTCCATCATCGAACAAGAATCTGCAAGGCTGCGATGAAAGTTCCATAAGGTCAAGACATCATCAACGTTTACAGGCGTAGACATGGCGAAGGCTGAAACTCAGAATGGTATTTGGCTGTTTGTGGGCAGAAAATGAGCATTATAACTCATTTCGGGTTTTTGAGGGCTGATTGCAAGTGAAAGGGACATGTACTTTTCATGACAAATGAAAAAGTTAGATTGCAACTTTGCAAAATGCAAGTCAAAACTTTTAAATTGCATTTGCAATCAAAGGCAAAAAGTCCGATTTTAAGGCACTTTAAAGGTATTTCGGGATTTTGGAGGCCGGCTACAAGTGAATAGTGAATGTCAGGGTTTCGAAAAGACATTGCAAGTAAAAGAACATTTCGGGATTTTGGAAGGTCATTGCAAGTGAAAGCAACAAAACTTTTTGACTTTCATTCTTTATTGAAATTTTCAGCTTGAAATGGATGAGCAAAAACCCGAATTACTTTAGCAAGGTATTATCATTTTTTTTACTTTTCAATTTTTCAAGAGAATAGAAATAGGATTATGAAATGGAAAGGCAAATGGAAGGGAAATGAGAGGAAATGAAAGGAGATGTAAAGACATGAACTGGTATGAGGGGAAACGCGTTTTTGGCATAAGAGCCACATTCATGAATGAGGACATATCTAAGATAGAGGGCGTATAGAATGAATAACGCGTTTTTCAGAAGCTAATAATGAATAAATGTATGATGTTTCTGTATGGAGGTGAAAATGGGATAAATAAAAATGTATTTTCAGTGAAGACGAGTTGAATGACTGTCATTTTGGAAAGAAAACGCGTTTTTAATAAAGGCGAATAATAACAAATACATATAGACAAACGATTTCTAAAATGGAGGCACTGGCAAATAAAATGCAACGAAAAAGAAGAAAACGCATTTTTTATAAAGGCATTTTAGTGAATAGAAAATGTAGACGAGTAAAAGAAATGCGTTTTTTGTAAAAACATTTTTAATAAAAGCATAAAATATTTACAAAAACAAAATACAAGAATGTAAGAAAGAAAAGAAACAAACAAAACATACCTGCAAGTAAGTTTGTAAATGAAAATGACGATGGAGTAACCCTAGGCGCGATTTGCAAACTCAGCAAAGGAAAAGACTTGAATATTAACAGTTGAAAGCCCGATTTTAAAGCTTTAGGATCGATAAAAACTGCTTGGAATAAGGAAGACAAATGGAATAGGACTCGAATAGCTCAGATCAAGAATGGCGTCGGACTTTCAGGAGTTCTTTGCAAGTTAGAATGACACTCAAAAATGAAATCGGGCTTTTCAAAAACAAACACAAGTTCCCTTTTGAAAAATCGGGTTTTAAAAATGACTTTGCAAGTATTTTAAATAAATTCGGGTCTTTTTTATCACTTTACAAGTGAAGTTGGGCTTTTATCATTACATTGCAAGTGCAATTAAGTGAAAATCGGTTCTTTTTCATGCTTTGCAATTAAAATAAAGAAAATCGGACTTTTAAGAAGTCACTGCAAGTAACTTAAAGGAAATCGGAACTTTTATAAACAATTACAAGTACTTTATGAAAAATAACTTGTAATGAACTTAAAAAGTTCCTATAATTGCAAGTGCTTCAAAAAGTTCCTATTATTTGACTTGCAGTGAAGCTCAAAAACTCCTACTTGCAGTGATGTCAAAAAAACCCGAATTTGACCAAAAACACACTAAAAATGACTCAGAATTTCACGAAAACAGACGAGAATGTGTAAAAAGTGGTAACCCAAAGGACTATAGACTTAAAGTTGAGATTTGCTGATCTTAGCACCTCGAAATACGTTCCCTAGAAGAGAAAATCTTTAAATTTTATCAAAATTTCAATTGGTTATCCCAATTTTTAACAAGTCAAAAATTAGGGACAACACAATTGGGTTCAACTGTCCTTTAGGGGAGATGATCAATTCCCCTGCTTCTAAAAATGTTGTATCTAAACAACCTCCATCAAACTGTATTGTCCATGACTTTGTTTCCTCTGTCAGTCTCTTTTCAGAACAAGCAATGTTCTGGTCTTTAGTGTCTATCTCTGGCAGAGTCACACAATTACCAGGACACTTTTCAAGCTTTGCTTCTGCTAGAATAGATGACTTGAGCACAGCCTGCTTCTTTGCAACCTTGAGAATCTGATCTAGTTCTTCTGGATGATCTTGAAGATATTCGAGATTAGAGATTTGCACCTTTGTCTTCATCATGGAAGCTACGATGGCAAAATTTGCTGAAGACGTCTCTTGAGCAACTGGCATAGTAATCTCATGCGAAAATTTGGGATTGGAAGTGGAAGGCACTTCTTTTCCTCCTTTGTTTGATTTCCGCCTTTCTTCTTCTTCTTTTTGTTCTTTGCAGTGCTTAGCATGTGTAAACATAGGAGGAGTGTACTGACGGTATTCTTCTTCTTGTTATTGATTTACGGGTTCTTTATCAAAGTATCCCGCTGCGGAGTCGCCATCGAAGTTGTCCGTCTGTGGTAAAACAACCTTCGAACTTAGTGTTGGTACAAAACTATAGCTGGGAGTAGCTTCAGTGTATCCCATGATTTGGATCATTCTCAAGTTCTCTGGACATGTGGATCCGGTATGTGTATTGTTGTCATGGAAAGGACAAAATACTGCACTGTGTGTAGCTTCAATCATTGGTCTTGGTGGAGATGTTGGCAACCGTGGCTGAAAATTGTCTCTCTTTGGCTGGTACGGTTGCTGAATTGGAGATTTGATGAAATATGTTTTCATCAAGCCGGAAGTGATCATATTATCCTCCAACTTGATGGCGTGTTCTTGCGCACTCTTCAACTTTGTCTCTTTGGCTGTCTTCAGGAAGAAGGCTATCTCTGATGGAAGAGCATTTATGAAACAGCTTATCAAAATCTTTGGTGATGGATCGAATGTAAAAGAAATTCTTGCAACAAGACAATTAAATCTTGCCACAAAATCCCTCATGTGTTCGTTGTGCTCCATCTTTGAATTTGTGAGTTGGGCAAACAACATGTGATTGTCTTCAACGGGCTTAAATCTCGCCAAAAACTTCTCGCTCATAGTTGCCCAGCTTGTGATACTGCCTGGCGCTAGGTGATTGAACCAATTGGCAGCATTTCCCGCAAGAGTCTCGACAAGGAGACGCATCGCGATGTCTTCATGTGCTACGTGCAAGATGGGGCAAGCCGTTGTGAACGCAGAAAAATGGTCCTCCGAGTGTTGAGTTCCATTGCCGTGAAATCGTGGTAAGCGCTTCCTTGACCCTTTAGGTAACTCATGATTTAGCTCAAAAGCCAAAAGTCCAATGTTATTACCCCAAGGTAATGGGGTTGGACATCGCTTATCAGCATTATTGTTATTATCATCCATTGCTTCTGTGTGGATCATGCAATCGGATGCCAAAGTGTCATTCTCGTGAAATAAAAGCGTTTAGCTTTCCTTGAAGTTTTCTTGCCTCGTGCCCCACGGTGGGCACCAGAAAACTGTTGGCATAAAAACTAACACCTCTGGAGTGCAAGTTGGTACGGACAGCTATGTGTTGATGCGTGTTTTATGACACAACAAACATTCTAGAATAAAGAGTCCGAAGACGCTCTATCCCCTCTTGAAAAACTACCTCGTATGCTAAGATTGCAAGAAAGATCATACGGTAATTCCAATGTTTAAGATGAGTGCGGATAGGCTCTGTGGTATGGATGTGATTTTGCTGGTAACACAAAGGGACTTATGCTAGGCTTGTTCAATTCACAATGAAGGTCTAGACAATGAAGCTCTATTGCTTGGGTTATGGATCAAACAAACTGAAAAAAGGAGAAGGGCTCAGAAGCACTAATCTACTCCTAAGAATCCAAGAGACGGTATTGACTTGGTGAAACAAAACAAAACTTTGTTTCGCCACGCAGGGAACGCGCCAACTACGCAAAGCCAGTGCAATCTTCAAGGGAATGTGCTTATTATTTTCACGTAAGGAATAATTACCATCAGATCGAACAATAACTATCCAAACAGAAGTTAAGAATCCACAAAATAGGCTCAGGCTAACTTTACGCATTGAACGAAAATCATCCGTTCAAAGAAAGTATGAGCAAAAGTTTCACCATGAATCAATACTTATCGAATCTTGCATTCATCTAACATACATGAAAAGAAATCTAAACTATGATGAGGGATAAGAACCATGACAACTCCAAAATAAGAGAAGCAATCACCATCAGAACAATGCATGCATTACTTATTACTTTGGCAATCTTACAACAGTTGCTTATCTCAACATGTTTTGCAACATGCTCCCATACCTTTTCAAATGAGGGGGTTGAGCTCAATTTATAGGCTCCCCAATTACAATTTGACGGCCAAGATTGATTTGGAATCAACGGCCAAGATTACAAATAAAACCCTAATTAGGGTTTGCTACCCTTCGACCAATGAGAAAATTGCATTCGAGGACACTTGTCCTTCTTGCTAAATATGAACCAACGGATAAAATAGAAAGTTGTTGCATGTTGATTTGGAATGATTTGATTGGTCGGAAGATGACGAGGCGCCACCTTGGTCGTTACGTGCCTTTTCCATGTTCTTGCCTTAGAATATTTTTCCCTGTCAATGATTCTATTCTTCGCACTTTGATCTTGGATAACTTTGGCTTCTTCTTCTCACCTCGCCTTGGAGTACCTGTTTAGACTTGGATTGTTTTGGAATTCCTTCAAGTGCCAATTCAATGTTGAGCGCGTGGGGGAGAGGCAAAAGAGTCTCCACAGATAACAAAACTTGATAGGACCTGGAGTTTCATTACTTAGTTGTTCGCGTCAAGCCCTCCTTGAATAATTGGTTCTTTCTTTGTTTAGACCTTCTTTGCCTTGTGTAGTCATCCACCTGCAAGAAACAAAATAAATTTATTTTAGATTAACTTTGAAAGATAAGCTTTGAAAGAAATTTACAAATTCCAATTTCATTCGGCCAAGATTTTCAATCGTTTTTCCAAAATTATTCGGCCATAAATATTTCTCGTCCGACTTTTCTCTAGCCATGTCCAACTTTTTCCCAGCCATGTCCAATATTTTTTGTCCAAAAATTTCCTCTTGTCCAAAATTCTTTTGCCATGTCCGATTTTATTTGGCCATCGTCCAAAATTATTTGGCCATTTTCCTTGAGTTTTCCATAATTTTCCTTGCCATGGCGAAAATTTCCTAGCCATTTCCAATAATTTTCTAGCCATGACTTGTCTCTTTCACAGATTTTCCTAGCCAAATCCAATTTTATTTTGAAGATTTTCTTGATCTTTCTACCGTTTTCTTAGCCATGGCGAAGATTTTCTTTGGTCACTTAGGCGAATCTCCAAAGTGCCATGCCTATTTTAACTTTCCAAAGGCTTGGACTTAGGCAAATTTTAATCTTTTACTCTCCAATACATGGCGGACTTTGCCATTTTCTTTGCCATTCGTGCCTTAGCCATTTTTTCTTTCCTTTCATCTTAGGCGGACTTTGTCAACTTTGTAGCCACCTTACCTCTTTGCTAGGGCGGACCTTGTTGGTTTGGTTGGCCAAGACTAGGGCGGACTTCATGCCTTCCCTTGCCAACTTGAAATTACCTAGGGCGGACTTCCTCATATTCTTCGCCATTGAACTTGGTTGGAGGGCGGACTTCCATGTTCTTGTCGCCATTGTCTATATTTCCCAAGGCAGACTTCATTACATCTGTTGCCATAATCTTCATTGGCTGGGGCGGACTTTGTGACATTGATGACCATGTATAGGGCGGACTTTGGTCTTCCCCAAGCCATTGCTAACTTTTATCCAGACATACAAGGGGCGGACTTTACCATATGCCTGGCCATTGGGCTTCCTTCTCAAGGCGGACTTCAGCTTGAGCCTGGCCATTGCCAGATTTTTTTTAGACATTTCCTTCATTCTTCGTGCTGTGACAGTCCATGGCCACTTTAACTTAGACATTTCCAAGGGCGGAGTTTAGCATCTGACTGTCCATTGCCCAGATTTTCAGACCATTGATCGAATTTTTATGCCATTGACCTGTTGGCTGAAGCTATTTATCATCCATTTCCTCTGTACCTAGGCGGATTTACCAGTCTTCTCCATGATCGTGCTCAGATTTTCATGAATTGTTCAGATTTCTTCACCATTTTCCAGATTTTCTTGACAGATTTGATGAACTCTTGCAGATTTCTTCATGAGTGTTCAGATTTTTTTGACGAATTTCAGTGCTTTTACCAGATTTTCGAACCCTTTTTGAATGAATTTTCCAGATTTTTTAACTTTTTTTTTTTGCGTTTTTCCAGATTTTTGAACTTTTTTTCGCGTTTTTTCAGATTTTGAACTTTTATGTGATTTCCAGATTTTGAACTTTTTATGTGATTTTCAGATTTTTACCAAATTTCAAAAATCTTTGAATCCCGATTTACGAGTTTACGTTCTTCGTTTGGACGAGTCGTTTCGAAACTTCATTGGCCCTTCTAAAATAGAAACTTTCTAAAATGAAAATTTTCCAAAATAGCAACTTTCAAAATCAGACCCTAAAAATAGGGATCGAGTACCCAAAGTGCAAAAAAGTAGGTCCTAAAAATAGGGCGGGGTGAAAACCCTAATTTGGAGATGTCGAGTCGACGAAAGCAGGTCGATCTTCGTCTCAGGTCCTCTAAGCGATGGTAGCGTTTATTCGATGATCTAGGCTAAAGTTGACTTGATTGGTGACCATTCAAAATTAAAGGCCCGGTGATAAGCGATTCTGGCGTAAAGACAAAACCAAAAGCGAAAAAAAAAATGAAGGGTCCCCATTTGCAATGGGGAGGCGATGTTGAAAAAGGTCACAACACTATGCACACTGCGTAATGAGTTCTCTTCAAATTAGAATGGGAAGCTCCCTCGTAGTGCGGACAAAATGCTTGAAAAACTAAACTAAACTAATTTCTATCTTTTTGTCTCAGCTAAAAGAGGCACAAGGTTAAGAAAGCCAAGAATGTTGCAGCTAAGGATTTTTTGATTTCGTAGATTATTAACTACAACTAAACTAACTACTTTAAATCTATCTGGTTCCCTCAAGAAAACAGAGTATGAGGAAATGGAGCAGGAATGTTCTATACGATAACTTCTAAGACAGGATTTCCAAGGAGGTGACAACACCTTTCCGAGGCGTAGGCTGAAAGAAAAGTTATTGGAAACGACATCAAACAATGAACTCTACTTCTGAATTCCCAAGGAGGTGACGACACCTTTCTGAGGTGTAGATATGAAACAAAGGTCATTAACACAATAACATTGAATGATAAGTCTTAATTCTAAATTCCCAAGGAGGTGACGACACCTTTTCGAGGTGTAGATATGAAATAAGCTTATAAACACAAGAACACAAAACAATGATCATCCAATCAAAGTGAACAGATACAGAATAGCAATATTACAAGCAAATCTGCCTCAACATATATTACTATCGTGTGCAAAATTTATTTACAAATGAGCAAAAGCTCTTATGTATAGACATCGAAAGGTGTAGGGAATCCTAAAATCACCTTGAGTCAACTACAGTCTTGCAATACATGGAAGATTTTATTACTAAACCCTAATAAAGCAAACTATACAATTAATTGGAAAGCTACCATTAGTTAACCGATACAATTAATCTAAAAATGGACAATGTGCAAGCATGCACATCCTTATTGAAGCAAGTTAACTGGAACACTACCATCAGTTAACAAAAACCTTAAATAAAACTCCAATTCCTGCAAAATATCTTTGAGGATAAAGATAGACATGCGTGGACCCAGCAAAGAGAACTGAAGATGAAAGTCGAGTTCTAATTGCATGCTCCTGATTCTGTCCTCAAAAGATAACTGCAAGTTCTAACTGACTGATCACTGGCCGCTATCTCGAGCAACTCAAACAATCTTGGAAATCTCCACTAGCATTTCACTAACTAGCAACTCTGGCAGCTCTGTAACTGAAGTGATGACCACTGTTTCTCTTGCAGCTTGACGCTTCTTACGTTTTCCTCAATGGAGAAGTGTTGTATGACGAAACTGCGAAGTTTGACTACGAACCCTCTGATTGTTAGAAATGCAAACGAACTTGCTACATATGCAAAATTCCAACACTATCAACCCTCTATACCGGTCTTGGAAGACAATCAGCTATACAAGGTATGAAACCATGAGGACATGAGTGACTACACTTGTCAATCCTTCGGATGTGCTTGATACAAATCGGTGTTAGCTTTTTTGATGAAATCATGAATTAAGACTGATTTGGTCTTGAATTTAGTTTGTGTGAATTGCATTTTGAAAAACTCACCTGTTAACTGTGAACACGGCTATATTCTGACCAGCTTTCTGGAAAGCTAAAAATAGCCTACTGAGGATAGCCTATCGAAGGGTGATTTTCACGAAAAAATTTGAGATATGGGTTTTGTCCAGAAAAAGATTCTAAGACAACCCATAACATCAGAAATGCAAAAAATTGACTTCTACTCAACCATGCAAGGAATTTTCAGTTGAGAAAATTAGAGCCTCGAGAACTGATGCTTTGGAGTAAATTTTCCTGAAAAAATTCTAGCACATGGGTTTTCTTGAGGAAGCCATTCTGAATCAACCCAGATGATTTGTTTTATCAAAATCTACCAATTCTTCAAACATGCGAAAGAATTTAAGATGAGAAATAGAAGAATTTAAGACAAAAGAATGAGGCTTTGATGCTTTTCTTTTGTTAAAATCGCCACTCTGCCTTGAATTCTGCTAATGAATCTAGACTTCTGCTAATCAAAAACATTCTTTTGTACCCGCAAAAGAATTTTTTTGATGCCTTCGCCATTGATTGTTGATGAAAATTTGCCCATCTGGAAAGAATTCACCTTTGCTCAAGCTGGATGAATGAAATGATGGATGCCATGCTTGCACAAATAGAGCAAAATCGCACCATAAAAGCACAACTGCAAGATTTAAAACCCTGACTGTGAAAGAATTATCTAATTGGACCCCCTCCAATTGAACTGATACTGACTTGGAGTCCTGGATTACAGAATAATATTAAAATATTCAGTTTGCTTTATCATGCAAATTTGAGTTTCATCATTAAAAAGGCGCCAATAATAAATTATTGAGAAAAATCACCATTTAATGCCTTAGCATGCAAAATAAATATTAAATATTATTTTAATCAGTTAGCAAAAAACACACAGCATTTGGATGCACTCAGCAAACTTCATTGATTCCGAAAAGTCTCATTGCGTAGCTTGAACAACTTACAAGAGATGTCTCTGGAGGTGACGAAGTGAGAAAATTGCTTCTAAGATCTCAAAGAGAAGATAGCCTTTTCCAAGATGAAATATACGCTCTATACTTAGCCATTTTCTGGACGTCTTCACTTTTCAGCATTCCTCACAAACCTTGCACGTACGAGCGTTTGCCAAATCCCGGAGGCTGACGGCTGGGCTCATTGGATAGCTGGAGTAATTCCGCACAAGTCTCGTGAAGACTGCGAATGCTAAAAACTCCATCTGGCAGGCCTAAAGGCTGCGCCCCCCTGTCCTGCAAAGGTACAGGTGTGTATTACTACATTTCTCCACCCTCTGATTTACGTGTCTGGTAGAATCTCTGCTACAATCACTCAGAATGTCGGATTGACTCATGAACTGGTGCATTGCGAAGCTGGAATAGATTGAAAAAGATCTCAGAAAGATGACATCTGCAAATTCAATGATCTGAGGAGCCAAATTCAAGGGCGCCCCTAGGCTACAAGGGCGCAGAAAGCTATGAACTAACAATCCTCTGTGGCATGCAACCTCTCGTACTTTCAGCTTCTGACCTCGACTGCCGGAGTTCTACAACACGGATCACTTCGCCGGATAGCTCGTCGGAAATTTGGGCTAATTTTGAAGAGATTGAATGCATTTGCAAGCAAAAGCAACAAGATCTGGGCCTTCAAAGAGAAGGGCACCCCTGAGCTACAGGGGCGCAGATTCACTTTCTGCTAAATATCTTCATCTGTTTGATCTCTGTAAACACCTTTGTCACTATTGAAATAACCTTGCAAGGGTATAACTTTGTCGTGAAACGCTTCTCCATCATTACATGTCTTGTTCTGAGTCCCAGGTTCAGGTTCTAAGCTCTAGGTATTGACCAATTGTTGCTGATGACTGACATTACATTGACCAAAGTCCATGCTTATTTGCCCAAAAATTGTATTTTGACATCATTTCAACAAGGTTTAGACTCTTTTAAGCAAAAGTGCCTTAATGAAGCAAAAAATTTGGTATGGGTACAACGAGTTGATTCATCTTAAAGCCAACGGTCTCCCCACTGAAAATACTATGAATCAATGCCTGGAGCTCTGACTGTACGTCAGCAAGCTCAACATACACACCACCCTCAATCTGATACCGGCATGGTATGCGAGACACAAGAGTCCTCACATACTGGAGTGCACTAGTGACATGCTCTGTGCTCTCAGCCAACTCTGATGCCATAATCTCCTCTATCTTTGCCTTGAAGATCAACTGTCTCCTCCGAGTGTAGATAGCCTCTTTATCTTCTTCATTTGTGATTGATTCATATGCCATCCTCAGGTGAGCAATCATAATCTCATCTCGGGGTTTGTCCATTGCTAAGGCTCGCTCCTCATCTTGGAGACGTAGACGGAGTTCGCGTGCATTGTACCGCAATTGGTATAACTCTGCAAGCACAAAGCGGCCTCTAGTAATGAACTCTTCCTCCCAATCCTTCGAACGCTTGCCGTATGCAACCAGGTGATTAAGCTAGCCCTATTCTACTGGTGGCTCTAGCATCGACGGGAGTAGCGGTGACATTCTCCGTTCTGTGTACGAGGCTAGAAATGTATTGACGAATTTCAGCATTGAGGGCTGCCTTATCTTCTCCATCCTTTTTTATTCTATCCCTCGCGCTATTTTTTGCAACCTGTAGGAGATCAACCTTTGTCTAGTGGGTGCTACGACCAAGGTTGACTGTGATCACTTCGAAGTCCTGAACTTCAATCTCGTTCAAACTCTTCCCCTCTGGAGATATAGCAGTCTCAACGACAATCTCCATATCAACATTTCTTTCCACATGGACCTGTTTCTTGATCGTCTTATTTGGCACATCCTGGTAGGCATGATCAAAATATGAATGATCAAGTACATATGGTGGCTGCCTCCTCTTCCTTCCCAGTTGACTGTCAAGCCAAGATGAGTCTCGACTAATCCCACTGGAAGGATCTGTACTAGCAATGAGAGGCTCTAACGAGAGTGAATGTGTAGAGGTGTTATTGTGGGCTGGCGAGTCCAAATCCAATTCAATGTGAATTGGGACTGGAGACTACTCTGGTGTCAGTGATAGTATGTGTGGCTGTACCTCAGGCTCTGGCAAATTATGAACTGGGTCTCTGATCGGCTCTGTGCGTGTCTCAATAGCAAGTGCCTTACCTTCTGAGTTGTTAGGCGCTTGACTCTTCTTAGGAGGTTTACTCCTTTTCTTTTGTTTAGGTTTAGACGAGGAATGTAGTGAAGCATCCACCTTTGGCGGCTTTGTTCTAGGCATGAGTACCCTCCTAGTCTTTTTGCTATCGAGGTAAAGTATATTCTTCTAGATAACTCTACTAGACCTCTTCTTTACTGATGCATATTCTTTGGCGAACCAATCAACTGTCGGCAGTGGTTGTGTATCAACTTGCTCTCTGAAAAAATTGAGGAAGTGTATCTCCCTCATCATGGATTTCATATTCCATGATTTTTCTATACATTTGACTAATTTTGTATATCTAAGTATGCTATTTCCTTCAGCAACGCAACTACAATTTGTGTACTTTATACTTATGTGATCATTGTATACTTGTGCATGTGATCAAATTTTCTTTTATTTGTGTTGTATTCAATAAAGGGTGCTTGAAACAAGTTTTAAATTCTTAAAAATCTCTAAATTTCTAGGGTTTTTTTAACTTTTTTTCATTTTGCCGAGTCTACGCTGAGTCCCCAAGTCTCGAAAATGATTCTAAGACAACCCAGAATGTCAGAAATGCGAAAATTTGACTTCTACTCGACCATGCAAGGAATTTTCAGTTAAGAAAATCAGAGCCTCAAGAACTGATGCTCTGGAATGAATTTTCTTGAAAAATTCTAGCACATGGGTTTTCTCAAGGAAGCTATTTTGAATCAACCCAGATGATTTGTTTTGTCAAAATTCGCCAAGTCTACAAACATGCGAATGAATTTAAGATGAGAAAATGGAAGAATTTGAGAAGAAAGACGTTTTTTTATGTTTTCTTCTGCCAAAATCACCACTTGATCTTGAAATTCGCTGATAAATCTTGGACTTGTACCTGCAAATGGAATATTTGAATGTCTTCGAATTTGATTACTGATGAAAATTCGCCCAACTTTGAAGGAAATTTGCCTCTGCTCAAGTTGAATGAATGAGAAATGATGGACGCCATGATTAAATAGAATAAAATCATTGCATAATTGCGCCACTCTCAGCTTTAAACCCTGACTAACAAAAGAAAGGTTAGCAAAAGAAATGTTAGCCATTTTAAAGCTTTGCATGCATAAGCTTGAAATTAAATATTATTTTAATCAGTTAGCAAAAGCTCAGCATCTGGATGCACACTGATTCCAAAAAGTCCTTATTTGACCTTCTAGGCATCCATTTGCAAGAGTTATGAGATTTTTCGCTAACTTCCTACTTTATAGCTGACTACAAAGTTATATTTGGCTATGTTCAGCACTGATTTCTGGATGACTGAGTGAGGCTGTGACTGATCTGAGATATCTACTGCTATAGGGGCGCAGAAACTGCAAATTCGATAGTCCTCTATGACATGGAACCTCGTCGTACCTTCAGCTTCTGACTTCAACTACTAGAGTTCTACACTTCGGATGACTTCGCTTGATAGCTCGTCGGAAAGCTGGACTAATTATGAAGATATTAAATGTATTTGCAAGCACATGCTATCAAATCTGGGCCTCCAAAAAGGACGCCCCTAGGCTACAGGGGCGCTAATTTATTTTCTGCTTGAAATCTCCATCTGTTTCCTCCTTCGTAAACACTATTCTGGCCACTGAAATGACCTTGTAGGAGTATAATCTCGTCGTGAAGAGCTTCTCCACCACCACATGCCTTACTTTGAGTCTCAGGTTCAGGTTCTGACCTCCAAGTACTGACCAATTGCTACTAACGACTGAGATGACACTGATGAAAGTCCATACTTGACTTGCCCAAAAACTATATTTTGACGTCATTCTAGCAATGTTTAGACTCTTTTAAGCAAAATGCCTTAATGAAGCAAAAAAATTGGTTTGGGTACAACATTAGGCTCCATCTGGTGACCATGTCGGATACTTACGACATAGGAGAACCCTAGAATCTTTGTGTTATGTAGACCAATGACCTATGATTTGGGTGTCGGAGTCAAGACTTTTCCTTAATCACCTAAAACTTGGAGTTTCCTATACACCTAACCTAAAAATCACCTAAAACAAGATTACCTAAATCACCTAAAACATGACAAAACATCATAGAATGGGGAAACACAATACGACATAACGATAAAGCAATAAAAAGTATTTACAAAGTATCACTCCTCCCCCGAAGGGTTGAAGTGCTTGAGATATTGCCCGCTATAAGGAAGCGAGAGGAGCCTTCCATCTTGATGCGAGAGAATGTATGTGTTCTCTCCTACGGATTCATGAATCTGAAAGGACCCTAACCACAAGGAATCAAATTTGCCATGCATTCCTTTGGGTTCATGCCTTTTGTCCCACAAAAGTACTTGATCTTCGACTTCGAAGTCTCTCTGACGAGCCTTCTTGTCAAAAATCTTTTTCACTCGCTCTTGGTGCTTAGTGATTTTATCAACAACCTCCACCCTCTCTTGTTCAAGCTTTATCAGGTACAGTATCCGCTTCTGAATAGGGTCGTTGAACTGTTCATCCTCCAATGTAGATGCCAACTGTAAGGCAAACAACTCCAAAGTGATGGGTAGACTTGCTTCTGTACCATACAAAAGTATGAAGGGTGAGCTGCGAATAGCTCTTTTAGGAGTGATACGATCAGCCCAAAGAGCGTCATATAATTTTGTGTGCCAAGTCCGCTGATTTGACTCGACCAGCTTGCACACAATTGTGACAATGTTTTTATTCGATTATTTGGC